>VZRJ01004653.1:21635-43796 GCA_013397565.1 Ptilonorhynchus violaceus | reverse complement strand
TAAGACCTTGTAGGAATTCACTCTACTGGAAATAGGATTTAAAGGAGTTACTAGTTCCTGTCAACTAAGACTGAAACATGGAAATATGTGAGGGTTGCATCCACATTAGCAATTAGTATGGCACAATTACAGCAAATCAGTAAAGTCAAAAAGCTAGTACTGAAGAAGCATATCCTTCCTGCACTCACTCCTGGGTTTCACTTTGGATTAGCTCTAAAAACCTGAAGATGGTTGAGTGCTAAAGAAGACTACATAGGTAGGTGATGAAATTTCCCTCAGAAGTTATACAGCTCTAAGTGATCCTTACTTGGCTATGACTTTTAAGCTTAATCTTCTATCATTATATAAATATTTTCGGGGGGGGGAGGGGTGAGAATGACAAAAGATGTCTCTGTTAAAACACCAGTATTTTTCAAATGAGGATTTTCCAAAAGAAAACCTTATTTGTTAGAAGACTTTGTCTGGTTCTAGTCCTCACAAGATGATGGCTGTCAGTCACCATCCTAAATGACACATTTATGCTCAGAAAACAAAAGATCACCAATGGGCTGGATAAATGCAGATGGTAAGCAGCAGACACAAAATAGCCCTGTCAAGGTAGAAGCAATTCATTCTGTTGCTTAACTACAAAACAAAGCATCCCCACTGCCCCTCGGAGATCTGAGAGATACAGATCCCAATAGCTGCTAACACAGACAGCTTGTCTATAATTGCATCAGTTTAATAAGTCTGTGTATCGGGTGCAGGTGGCCAGGCTTTGACGGTGGGGCTGCAGAGGCCAGGGGCTGCCTGGTCACGACTGGTTCCAGCAGGTCCCAGTGGACACCCCTGCAGGTGTCCAATGCTTTTGCTACAGTTTCCCATCTTTACTTAAGTGAGGGACTTGCTTAGGGCAGGAAGCGTCATGTCACGTATATCATGCTGAACTGGGTTCCCCCACTGTGGATGAGCCGCCTTTTAGGGCATGTTCTCGTTCGAGATTTATTCAGAGGAACTTTATGGTAACACCAGAGGCAAACAGCAATACCACACAAAAATGCACTCACAGAAATTTTCCATTGTTTCTTGACCCAACAAGGATACGGTGTTCAGACTCCTCCCGAGAGATCCTCCCATGGAACCATGGCATCTTCTCATGGGCTGTAGTGGCAATCAGCTTCTCCAGCTGAGGCTTCTGGCTAATGATAGCTTGTTCGAGAGCATGCCCCTAGAGTGCAGTAAAAACACGTTGAAACAGTCAAACGATCTTCTGCAATAAAAACATGACAGGAAGACTCCCAGTCTTTTGGGACTGCTTTTGAGACATCCAAAATCTGCACATATCTGTTGCATGTGAAAAAAAGGCCTGCTTGCTGTAAAGATTTTAAACCAGAAACTAACACATAGTAATCTGAACATCACAAAACCAGGGTTCTCCCTTTACCTCTGAGAAAAAGAAGGAAAATTTACCAGTAAATGAAACCCTTGCCACATCAGCATTTAAACTTAAAATAAAATAATATTTTTATGCTAATGAGACATAATGTTATGCCATGACAGTTAGTGTCAGTCTGAGATTTCAAACATAACTTCAAATTACATATCCTATGGCAGTGTACTTACATAAACTGAACATGCTTTGCACTGTTGCAGCATGTCTATGTTGAAGACACCAATGCAAATTTTCCCAAAGCAGACAGAACAGTCCCCATTTTAGAGTTAATTATTTAGACTAAAATTAACCTAGACACTTCCAACCTTGTCAACAACCTACCACTTCTAAATTGGGCCCAGAATCTGAGGGCAACCCCTCCTAGTTTCATCAGTTTTTAACTAGAGTTCATCAGCTTCCATCTAGATTTGGGTCAGACTCATTAGAAAAGATACTGTGAGCCTCAGCAGTTATAGAAAATATAGTATAAGTTTCAGGCTTTCCCAGTTTGGGAATTGCTCCATATATTTTACAGAGCAGAATTCATAGGGTTACTTGCTACTAGCAAAAAAGATTAAAAACCTTGTGTAACTCCATGAGTTCATAAAGCTAACTCATGGCATCCCAAGGTGAAATAACATTCCTGTTACAGCCTTCTACACTAGTGTTTCCATGCTAAGACTGGCTTCTTCATTGCCATTTTCAGGAAAAAATCCAGGCTCTTGTCTTCCCCATGGAAAATTCCTGTTTGACCCATGCACTACCAAAGATGTATAGGCAGTGCTCTGCAGTGTAGAAACTGTTCTGTTTCAGGAACAAGTTCTGTTTTGGACATAATCTAAATTAGCATCACAGAAACAAGGCCAGCTAAGAGAGGAGGGTTTAAAACAAGACATCATGTCACCATGCCTGACTGCATATCTATCCATAAAAATTCAGAATTAAAAGCAATCAAACAAAACACTTCTGTATCTTGTTCATTACATCTATTAATTTTTGGTCCAAATCCGATGACATATGTTAGTGCAGTGCTAGACAAGATTATGCTAGCCCTAGACATCATAGAAATTCTAAGGTTTTTAAATTTCGGGAAAGCTACACTTACGGCCAAGTTACTGCATGTACTGTGGAGAAAAAACTCCTCACTGTTAGAACTCAAACAGCCATGATTTCATTGTGAAAAAATACTACCTTGCAGCAGCATCAGCTGGAAACAAACACTGCAATTTTTTTCTCGTAGCTCAAAGATTACTTTATGGCAAGCTCAGTCTGGTTTTACCTGCAAATTCCAAGTTTGCTTGACATACTCTCTGATGAGGTTCTCTTTCAAATCTTCAAAGGGTCCCGTTTTGGGTTCAACGCCCGGTGGTCGGTTGAAAGGCTTTCTCAGTAAACAGATAAGGCCATCCGCCTCCTCTGAGTGATAGTTAACGAGTTCAGCAGGGCTGGCATGCGACTTGCCTCCTGCGATAGCATACGAGCCACTCAGCTCCCTCTCAATCGTATAGTGATGGACTTTCCTTCCGTGGGCCAAGGATAAGGCAAAGCCCCCCAGGTAATTTCGGCTTTGGCGGAGCAAGTATAGTCCATCACTTGCTCCTCCTTGCATCAGATACTCCTCGGCATCCTCACGTGTGATATTACCAAAAAAGTACGGCAAATGGTTAGCAGGATTTGATGTGTTGGAAGCCATGTTTTTTCTTTTCCAAGTAGCAAACCTAGTATCCTGTACCTGAAAACAAAGACAGAGACATGAATATCGGTAGAAAAAGAGGATAAACCAGTATGAAGGCAGTTCACATGTGGTATGTTCACAGAATCACAGAATCATTCAGGTTGGAAAAGACCTCCAAGATCATCGAGTCCAAACTTTGACCAATCACCACCTTGTCAACAAGACCATTGCACTAAGTGCCACGTCCAGTCGTTGCCTGAACACCTCCAGGGATGGTAACTCCATCAACTCCCTGGGCAGGTCATTCCAATGTTTAACAACACTTTCTGTGAAGAAATTTCTCCTGACGTCCAACCTGAAATTCCCCTGGCGCAGCTTGAGGCTATGTTGGTAATACATTTGTTGCTGATACCTATGTTGATAATTAAAAAAATTATCTTGGAATGAAGATCACATTTTTATTTTCATCTTGTTAGAAGCTGTCTTTTTAAATCCTAATAGAAAGGTTTTCCCTGTTATACAGTAATATAAAGTTTTTCTCTAGCTGCCCAATTTTCTTTTAACGCTTTTCCTCTCTGCTTTGTTGCTTAGCTGTATAGAGATCCTGACATTTTCATTTATTTGAATGTTTCTATCCATTCTTTTCTACTGGTCTCTTCCAATAAGAAGAAAGAACCAGAAGAAAGACTCAGTGAGAACAGTTTTTCATTCTAGTTCTATGACATTATACTTTTGCCTATAAGAGTAGTTTATGCTAGTACGTGGGTTGAATATGGACAGAAGCCATTACTAAGTATAAACTTAAACAGTTAACATTCCTCTCCAATTTACCAGTGTCTGGGGTTTTTTAGTGGTAAAAAACCCCAAATGTGATAGTGTCTTTTTCAACAGTTTTTATTCCGAAGAGCTTACACTGAAATAATATGAAAGAACACTACCACAAAAACATAGATGAGAATCTATGTACAGCATAGGAATAATAGTGCATGTAAGATAAACAGCTTCACTTCTTTTATCCTTGACAATAAAACCAATATTTTATATATGTTTAATATATCATATGTATGATATTGTATTATGTTACTACACAATATTTAAAAAAAAAAAATCCATAAGGTCTCTGTTGAACTCTAGCTGCAGCAACACTGTTCTTGTGTTCTTCCCTCCCTGAGTTATCCCAGCCTCTAGCCTACAGCGTCAGCAGAAAAATTAATTTTTCTAATTCACTAAACCCCATGGCAGATTTATACTGCCTGGACATCTAACTATTGTGCTAGAATTACTTCTGTCTCTTCAAAGTTACTGAAGGGGAGACATCAGAATGCAAAAGCTGAATTTGGTTTACTGTTTATACTAGTGACATTTCAATGACTATCTAATGGATACCAGCAAGAATATACCAGGTACCCGCTAATAACGTTTAAGTGACAAGGAAATGAATGTATCGATACCAATGAGATCTGTATCCTTGCAAGAGTATTAGCAAGCTCTTTTTTTTTTTTTTTCAGATGAAGTGGTCTATAACTGCAATTACTTATGTAATCACAAGTTCACCAGTCAAGTCATTGTTTTCTGCAATATTACGAGTTATTTATATACCTTCTCCTCCAAATGCTTCCCCAGTCCAACCACTGTTTAATCAGGACTGGCCAGACTACTACATCTACAGTTTACGGTGCATAAAAAGGAAGGCATGCCATTTAGGAACAGTTGAACTCCTTCTTTTGGTCTAGAAAGAAAAGAAAATTTCAACAAAGTATTATTGCCTGCATATCTGTAAAAACTGAAAAATAACTTTCAAGAAACACATGAAATACTGAATAAAACTAGTAGTACATGGTTATGTTTGCATTGCATGTGTGAGATTAAACTTTTCTTCAGGAAATACTTCACAACTTCATTCCCAACATTTTTATTTCCTTGTTTTTAAGTTCATTTGTGACAACAATATCAAAATATTCTCAAGTATACTAAATAGTTGACAGCTTCTGCTATTCGCAGTGTATTATGTAGATTTTAGGCTACTTAGGCAATACTAGAAGTATATAAAAGGAAAACTACTGTTGTTTCTTTGTATCAGTGCACATCTTTCATTCTTTTTTTCCAAAATATATACTAAGTAGAATGTTTATACGCTGAATATAAAACCAATGAACATCAATATATTAAATACTGTTGTTATCTGTATTTTATTCAGGTTACTGCAGCTCTCTTTTCCCACTTCCCATCACCTTGGCTAGAAGTGGACAAAAGGATCAGAAGTTCAGTTTATGCTTCTATTGCTGTGAAGGGCTCATTAAAAAAATGAGCCCTTCACAAAAAAAAAGAAGGGCATGATTTTAGGGAAGCCAAGCAGCAGTCTGTGGAAACGGCATGAAACCATTCGGGTTGTATGGGAATGGGGTTAATAGCCCATTTGGCTTGCAGCTGGCCAGTGTGCAACTGAGTTACATGAGGAAAAGTATAGCAGCCTTTATGGAAAACTATGTAAGAACGGAGGGTCCATAATGCAAAGGTGTAACTGCGGAATGCGAGTCTTAATGTAGGGTCTTTTGGCACACAGCACTTCAGACTGGCCCCTTCCCTGGCCGCCCCGCAGCAGGCAGAGCTATTTGTGCCTACTGCTTAATTCATACACGATCCACCAGTGGATCACAGCAGATTTGCTGTCACTTGTGCTTGTGTCAAGAAACAGTAGAGAAGTACCTGTGCTAGGCTGTGAATATGAGAAGGGGTGGTGTGGGGAGGGGCGGAGGGAGAGGAACACAAAGTCAAATGAACAAGGCTCACACAGTATAGAAACCTAGACAGGGCACAGTCATGACAAACCACATGCTGTGCAGATCTTCCAGTCTTCTCCCAGCTTCCCAAATAAGGGACATCAATGTTGCAGAAATATTGCAACCCTACAAAATAGAGCTTTGTGCAGCATGTTATTTATTGCTCTTGTGATCTCCAACTAAAAGTTACTGGTTTAAGTTCCCACACTAATCTAGTAATATAACTTTTGCTTATTAATTGCAAAAGAAAGTTGTAACTGAAGAGACAGAATGCAGTCCTCAGTAAGTCACCAACAAACACTGATTCTGCATAAAATACTATGCGAAATGACAATTCTGACAGTATCAGACAAATCTTTCCACAAATGGAATAGATTCGTTCAGTAACTTAATGCAGGGCCAGAGGATTACAATCAATAGTACAAGGTCCAGTTGGAGGCCAGTTAATAGTGTTGTAACCCACGGTCAGGACTGTGGTCAACATTATTTAAGATTTTCATGAAGGTGGTGGACAATGATGACAGTGCAGCCCCAGCAAGTTCACAAATAATACAAAACAGGGAGTAGCGGCTAAAACACCACAGGGTTGTGATGCCATTCAAAGACAGCAGGAAAAACTAAAGAATTGGAATGAAAGGAATTTAATGAAGCTCACCAAGGGGAAACATCCTGTGGAGCAGACTTTGCCCCTTTTGGAGTGTCTGCCCTCCTAGCTGGGCAGCATCTCACATCCTTGTAATGTCACCATGGAAGGGCTGTGGCAGCCTGTGACCTTGATGTTTTTTCAGCAGGGTCTGTCCACTCCCAGTTTGTCCAGAGCCCCTGTGCACACACACGGCATGCAGGCTCCATCAGGACATTTGGCCTGCTGTACCAGCTTTGGCATAGGGGACAGCAGCAGGTCTAGGCACTGTGCAAGGGCAGCCCCCCTCAGTGCTTCACTTCCCCTGCTGAGAAGCACAGTGCTGCAGGTTCCACAGGAGCCTGTCCTGGGACAGTGGGTACATCGGTGGCAGCAAACACTCACAGGAAGTCCCTCTTTATTCCCTGACCACCTCCTCCTGGTACACTGTGCAAACCTGCTGGGACTGCAGGAGGGTATGGGGGCTTAGGGTTGTGGGTGTACAAGCTCTTCTCCCAGTGCCCCTTGACAGCTTGACAGAGCCTACAACATACAAGTCAAACATCTCAGCCTGAGCACTTGGGAGGTGTGGAGGACAACAGGGCTTTCCTCCTGCTCTCCATCCCTGCCACCTCGCCCTGCCCTCCAAGGGGGTGCAGATATAGGGGCACAGCCCGGCTGAGCCCCACATCTCTCTGCCCTGCCCCAGGGCTGCAGGTGCTGCTTTCTAGCCTTCAAGGAGAGCTGGAGGCTCTTCCATTGTCTATCCTCTTCCACAGCCCTCTGATGCTTCCCTGACTTTCTACTCCCAGCACAAGGCAAGCTCCATCACCTGGTGTATCTCTCTTAGAAGGACGTGGCATCAAGCACCTAGGAAGGCATGGGGGAGAACAACTCTACTGCAAGGGACAGTAGCATGGGCCAGACAACCCAGGCAGGGCTCTTGTCAGTCTCTTCCTACGTGTGAGATGAGAGGAAAGGGCCTCAAGTAGTACTGGGGAGGTTTAGATTCGGTATCAGGAAAAATTTCTTCACTGAGGGGGGTTATCAAGCATTGGGACAGGTTGCCCAGGAAAGTGGGTAAGTCACCATCCCTGAAGGGACTTAAAGACCTACAGACTGGTGGTTAGGGACATGGTTTCATAGTGGATTGGGTAGTGTTAGGTTTACAGTTGGACTTGATGATCTTAAGCACCTTTTCCAACCTAAATGTTTCTATGACTTTTTGATTCCATTACTCTTCAAATTATTACAACTATGGATGTTTTGAATGCTCTAATTCCTGTTTCCTTCATTCCTGCTTACTTGTTTCCCTCGCACACCCATCTGTTATCATGCCATTCTTTTTTACTCCACTGTGCACCATCTAACACATACTGCTGGTTGGGAGATGAACATACATCATCCCAACTCTGGCACAGTGGTCCTTGAAGGCAGGCTCCAACTCTTCAATACCACTTTCAGGAAGGATGGAAGATAACAGATTTACTGCTATGCTATTAGTAAGGAAAGCACTTGGATGCATAAATGATTGACACTGGCTCTTCACCAGCACTGTACAACTGCTGGAGAAAAGGACAAAATAATCTCTTACATGTCTCATGCCAAGAATGGTACTGCACTGCAGCACCTGCTCAAAACACCTCAGTAATATGTAGTGAACAAATATCAAACAGAAAAACACCACTACACTCTTCATCTGCAGAAACTGATTTTAATGAAAATATTTCATTGAAGTTCATTTTTACCATACCTCTAGTTTCAGACTTAAAATAATGTTATGACCTAAAAAAGATAAAGAACTTTAGAATGAAAGTAAGAGCTAATAAAATAAAAGTGGGGCGGGGGACAGGGTTAGAGTGGATAAATTCATCTTCCCTGGCTACAAAAACCCTTATAGCTACTGAAATTTAAATTCACTTTGACTTCGATGTGTTTTGGATGAGGCTACTCCTCGGAGTATTGTTGTGTCTCAGATTAATCTCAGTATTTTCTATACACTCTTCAGGATGATTTGTCCAGACACAAGTTTCTAAAACAGAGAGAAAAAAAAAAAAATCCACTGGTCGCAATTTAGATGAAATGTCAGTCATGGCATTGATGAGGTACTGTCTCTTAAATCTTCAGAATGTTAAATAGAGAAGTTCAAAGCTCAAATAAATGAGCAGGCCTGCTATATGAGAAGTTTCTAAAATATGGAGAATATTTCTCAGTTATGGAAAAAACAACAACAGTACTCTTATGATCTCCTAGATTTCACAAATTATTTATTTATAACTGTTTCAGAAAACAATGGCCTGATTTACTTTTGCAAAATAGGTTAATGCTGGTAGATTTCAGGCAAGGTTTCTGTACTTCATGTTCTAATATATGAAGAATATTCAGTGTTTAGCAATGGTAGGAAATGTTTGGACTGATGCAGCATTCCCTGGGCATGCAAAGAGCCAAATAAACATGAAACTTGAGATAATGTTTAAAAACTTCTTAACAATTTTGGAAGAATTTCTGAATTTGAGACGGCTGTTCTCTTTGGTTGGAAGTCCAAAATCTTGCCTTCCTTTTGGGAGTGTAATACTCTTCTAGGATCAGTAATAGAGCAGAAGAAAATTTATTCGGATTCACAGTTTTCTCCTCTAAATTTCTCCAGGTGGCAAATACTGCTGTGTTTTTCCAGTCAGTAAAGTTACAAATGTGAGGCTGTAAAATGGAGACTAGGCCCCTAGAGGGCTAAATGTAACGCTTTAACCTTAAGAGGGCTGAAGGAAGTGCGGCTGGCTACCCGAGAGATGCACTTGAGCAGAACAGCAAAAGGGGGTCTAAAGTGCAACTCTATCATAAGTTGTTAATTTTGACTTTTAAGGAAGCTACAAATGCATGCAAATATCAGAGTTATCCTACATGAAAGAAAAAATACTACGCAAACACATAGGAAAATTAGGTACCCACTTCCCCTCAGGTAGCTTCCTCATCAACACAGCAGGGGATTCCAGACACAGCACAAGAGTTTAGTATCTCACACATTTCATGTATACAAGGAAGCGAAACATTCTCTCAAAATAGATGAGCAACTCAGGAAAACTCAGCTGGAAGATGTTAGAAAAAAATCTCTGCTACACCATACTGCTACCCTTAGCTTAATTCTATTTCATCTCATGTTTAGACAAGGATAAAGGGAGAGTAATTGCTGTATCAAAAAGTTTGCCTAGCAAAGAGTATAATATTACCGAGGTACTGATCTCCACTCTAACATAAAAAATTATAAATAGGAGTATGAATCCTTCTAAAAAGACCAAACAGCAGCGTGGAGGGAGACTTAGGGATTTCTGATTGATTAGTTTACTTGTCTGTGAGTGAAATGACTGAATTGTGACAGAAGGTCAAAAGCCATGTAGCGGTGAAACAGTGTTACAAATACATTCCTTATATTTGAACAGTTATTTTTTTTATCTTTCCCTGTTTTTCAAAGTAGGATTCTGCAGGCAAGGTAGGAAAGTAGAGAAGTAAGGTTTAAAGCAAGCGTCTTTCACATGTGTAAGTATGCACAAGGCTCACTAGACAGTGCAGAATGGTGAAAATCTGCTTACTGAAACAATTTGTTCTAGCACACGGTACTATTTTAAGAAGCTGCAGAACTTCAGCAGTTCTTTAGCTCTACACAGAAAAACATTAATAATAATAGAATAATATGAATATGCATTTTTTACTGACGTTTTTATTTAATTAGGATTCTTGGAATCAAGATGTGTGCCTCTGCAAAAAGCAGTACAAGTTTTTGTTTAAGATTCTTCTCTATGTTTTCAACTTATGTAACACACCTGAAAGCCGAAAAGAATTCAGCATGCATAGAATTAGAAATACACATTTGATGGTGACTTTGTGTACTATGTTAAATATTCTGGTACTTCCAGGTTTTAAGTAGAATCTCGAAGGTATTCTCCAAACTGATGTACACTCTGGCATAATTACCATCCAAGTATTACAAATCCATTGTTATTGCCTCACTTTTAAAGAAACTAAATTTAAAGAATTTTAACAAACAAAATGGATTTGAATTACTGTTCTATTCTCATTTTTTCACCCTTAAAATCACCTTCCAGTGTGTGTAGGCAGCTCAATGGTGGTCTTAATTTGACTCATCAGATTACCTTCAAATGTCTTCTTTACTCTTTTGCATAAACAAGAAGATTTAATTTCTATCCAGACCTTAGTAGAGGAGTTTTTATGAGAAAATTATGCAGAAACAAAGGAAGAACACAGCAACTGTTTAAAAGAAAGTCATCAGGGCAGAATAAGAAGCAGACTGTAATTTTATCAAGTAATTCAAAAAAACTAGAGTTTGATCAAGCCACTAGAGTGAACTTTCTGACCTACCGAAAAACATCTGAAATCTTATGTAATTCAACTGGTAATACTGGTGATTTTTGCAGCTTTTGCAGACATCTCCAAACAATGTCCCATTCATCACACTGAAGGGGATGTAGTGTAGTACTTTCTAAAAGGGAAAAAGGAGATACATATTTCTTTGAGTTGCTGACCATCCTCAGGGAAGTACCCTTGTTGTGTACTGATGCTTAGGGCACTATGTCTCAGTCTGCACCTACTGTGTCTCTGATCCGCTTACAGCCTACAGCAACATTTCCATCACTCATGCTTGGGCCTCCTTCTTCATGTGTTTTCTCCAGCTTCTCCATGAAAGTTTTTCTCATATAACACTCATCTCTGAATTCTGCAAGCTTTTACTGACAATCTAAGCTATGCTGCACTGTTTTTTACCTTGTACTTCAGACTCTAAAAATACGCCTTCTTTCATCTCCAAAGATTTTTCTGTTATTCCACACATGCTCCTGGCCAGTGCTGACAGATACATAAAGCACATGTTAGTTTTCATCAAGTTTCACCTTTATTGTTTCTTCAACACTGGTCTCTTTCCTTAAGAGAAACATACCTGTCATACCTGTCCTGGGTGTCATGTTCCATATTTCACTTTGTAACAGTTCAGTTTCAGAAGCATTTTCTTTGTCTCAGATATTTCTGATTTATTGCGATGCTTTTAGGATGATGACAGTGTTTCAGCTGGGGTTTCTAAACACTGAGATGTATTCTTCACCAGAAATACAGCTTAATTAAAGTCTGTCTAGGAAAAACGGGGTATGTGGTAGCTTTGGGCCCAGAAGACTTTTCTGCTGGGGAGTTCAAAATCAGGATCTAACCACACCATCAGTGAGCTTTGGGATTGTCCAGTCTGCAGCAGTTCATGTTTTATCACTATTCTGCAAGTTAGTGGCCTTTCTAGCACCTTTCTCAGCTTAACAGAAAAGTGTTTGCCCTTGTTCATGTAAATCCTCAGCATTTTGGCCACATCAGAAAAAAAAGTTGCCTGCTAAACAGGTGGCATTGGTATTTCATCTGCTAGGTTTAGGAAACCATCATTCGTCTCCCCTCCTGTACCAAAGAGTCATTCATAAAAAGAACTGAAAAGAAATATCACAAACATATCTAAAACTATCATTAGCTTAAAAAAACTGTGACTTAAAAAATATTTTCCCATAGATTTAATTTCTAGAGTTGTCTTAATCAATACTGAGGACAGATCGATAGATGTTTTTTTTTCTGCACTGAAACATGCCAGAAATGTCCTTATTTACTCTAAATTTCATCTGACATTCTGATATCATCAGACTACTCCAGGCACTCTAGCTATTGAAATATTTCCTGAGGAAAAACTACTTGACCTGTCAACACAATTACTGCCCTATTACAAGGCAAACAGATGCTTAGAAAAAGCACCACAGCATTCATGTTCTATTCAGGGCTTTTCTATATAAGCTTCTGTACTGAGCTCATGGAGCAGCATTCATCACTAAAAAAACATTCTTCACTGATGCTAGGAATCTACTGTCTCTCTTACACAGCACCTTTCTTTTTGGACTCTCATGTCTTTGGTAATCTTTTCACATGTCATAGCTGTCCTCTAAAAAGTTTTTTCTGCTTGTATCTTTTAAAAAGCTCAGAATGCTACTGAGAAAGAAAAGCCAGGTGTTTATGGATTAGAATAATTCTTTCCCTGGAAGTACAAACCCTATGATTTTCACACATATTAAAAAGACAAATAAAAACAACCAAAAAACCCAAACCCAAAACAAATATTTTTTTCCTTTTAGAAGAAAGAAAACCAAAACAACTTACACAAAAATATGAACATATTTTACATCCTCACCATGCTCTATTAGTCATTCCCTTACCTCCTTGTCAACTCTACACTGTCACAAATGCAAACACTGCCTCTTGCTAAACATGTCTCTTGTTGAAGCAAGCATTTCAGACTTAAAACAGGTGGCACCATTTGTACAGAAGCCTGCTCCCTTTTGGACAAAGTACTCTACTGTGATCGGTCCCCTATTAAACCACCATAATGGAACCACTGGCATGAGCTAGCATCTGAAGAAAAGCATTCAAGATACTGCAGGCAGACCCTTCTCTAATCTCCCATTTCCCTGCTGTGACAAGATGTGAACAAACTCCTTTGGGCACAGACAGATGCTCACCAAGACCAGCTGTGGCTCTGTAGTGGCCATAGAATAGTACAGGGATAACTGTTTCTTCCCAATGTTGGCAAAATTTAAAAAAAAAAAAAGCCTGGGTCGGGGTGTAGTTACAAAAGTCTTATTTACGAAGCTCCAACTACCTCTCTTTATGAACTACTAAGCTTAGCTACATAATATATATATATGTATAGTTCCTTTCTGGTATTGTTTCAAATATGCTTCCTTTCCAGAATTACAGTAAAAAGTAAAACTCCTTTATGTACCACAGAGGCTACTCTGACTGCACAAAGGGAACTGTGAAACGAACCTATAAAGTCAGTGAAAACATGTGAAGAGCAAACCAAAAAAATTATCATAATCTTTCCTGCAAGGAGAATCACTAAAAAGAGATGGAACTGCCTAGTCAATGGCCTGCATATTTTTAGGTCCAAAGTTACAGTGACATTAAGTATGGCAGCATAGCATGTTTCCAGCTGGAATATATATTCATTTTTACATGGATAGCAATAAAAAAAACCTGTTATGGACAAGACAGTGATGGTACTGTAAAACCAAGACACATCTAGCTATCACTAAATTTCCCCTGTCCCAAATTACCCGAAAATCTTCTTTCAAGGTTCATTACTGTCAATTGTTTTTCATAACTCAGAAAGAAGTTGCTAGACAAAGGAGATCTACCAGAGTGTTATACCAACAACAATATTGATTTAAAATATTCCTCTTTTTCCAGGAAGGCAAAACCTGAAATATCTGTCCAAAATCCAAACACACACAAAAAGAGTGCCTTAGACACAGAGCTGGTGATACTGTGAATTTTTATGAGAACCAAGAAAGGCTGGCTTCATTCAGAAGGATCAGGGTCCAAGTGTGGATGGATCCACAACCCATATTTTTTTTTTTTCATACCCTGTGACATTTTTAGCAAATTCAGTGGTAAATAAGACGTCTCAGAACTAAAGCACGACCATTTCTAGGAGAAAGTCACTAGTACCAAACAGAAGGCGAAAGAAAAGCTCCAACACTCCCTCCCCCCCAAAAAAACCACCAAAACCCACAAAAAACACACATACAAAAAAACCCAGGAGAAATTCAACAGTATCACAGTAGTCTTGAAATTTTATAGCCTTACAGGACTAAGACAAAATGCCATATATTTCATTCAAAATTCAGGATAAAGACCACTCCACTTTTACTAGTCAGCAGACTCAAAAGATAGGTTTATTTTAGGTTCCAGTAAGTATCTGCATTTAACTTTTCTAAAACTAGTAATTGTTGCAGGCTGACATTTCCAAAGCTATTATGAGGGTATGAACCACCCTTCTTTGTGCAGCTCTGTCTCTACTTGCTTCCAACTCTAGAGGCTACAGATGTAGAACTGATCTCAGCTTCTCAACCATGAATATTAGCCATCACCTATTGTTAAGCAAACAAACCAAGAACACTTGGACCCCGTCATACTACATTCATTTATCTAAAATTTAATGGTATATCTTTAGAATCGGTAAAACCTTTGCTGACCGGCCCCACGAGTCAGAGTGGCAAAATTAGGCAGGTTCCTCTTTCAGGCCCAAGTTATTTTGTCATCTGAAACAGTCTGCAGTATCCTGCTTATATATAAAGTAGAGAAATTATTGGAGGAACAAAAATAACTTGCCTTTCGTACTCGTAGGATAGGCCAGGTTCTACAAAACTGGTCAAGCCTTCTCAGTGCCACTTTCTAGAGTCTAGAAAAACCACGTCATGTTACCTGACTTTTTGAAAGCTTCTTCTAGGAGCAAAGACCAGGTAAATGTTCTGCTATAGACACACTGTAAGCACCAATGGCTCATCTCTTACCGGCACTTACGCTCAGAAAGAATTCACACCCACAGAGGTATGGAAGAAAGGCCAAGCATTTTTGTTTTTTGAATGGAAGATATGATACTAGCTCCCAAAGCTAGACCACAAACATCAAGGATCAGTTTCTTAAAAGCTGTCTAATAATTAGAATCATAGGACCACAGAATTGTTCAGGTTACAAGGGACCTTAGAGATCACCTAGTTCCAAGTCCCCCACCATAGGCAGAAACACCTATCCCTAGACCAGGTTGCTCAGAGCCCCATCCAACCCAATCTTGAACACTGCCAGGGATGGGGCATCCACAAGTTCTCTGGGCAACCAGCTCAAGTGTCTTAACACCCCCACAGGAAAGATTTTTTAATTCAACAGCATTTTGTTTGGAGACAAAGGAATGCTGCTCTTAAAAAATACTATCACCCAACAACTGCGCCAGCTCTTCGGGACTAGGTTTTATGAGGACATGCATATCAAAAAAGACAGACTACATTGCAAAAAAGACTCTTCATACCAATTAGTGCACCAGTCAATCAGCAATCCAGAAAAGACCAAGTCTGCATCTCTCTCCATATCAGCCTTTATCATCAGAACAAGCAGCACAGAGAAAACTTAGTTCTCATTGACAAAAATAGAGGATTAAACAGTCTCTTAGCAGGCAGGAAGACGTTTTAGCCAGCAAACAAACTGAAACCTAACCTCTCCTCTCACATAAAACATAGAATGTTCCAGAAACACTACACAGAGAGAAAAGCATGAGCCCTCTCCTCCCCTCCTCCAAAGTAAGCCCATTTGTAACACGTGGACCAATGAAATACTCTTGAAAAGGCCCAACTATGACTCTGGGCAGAGAGAGGATGCAGCTGGCCTCAACATGTTCTGAGTCAATAGGCAGTATTTCCCTCTCTCTTGCACAATAAACTGCCAGGCTGGAAAAAACAGCTTGTAGTCAGGCTTCTCCTTTCATGGTGTGTTGTGCTCTGCACAGCATCAATGGTTACATTGCTAAATTGTCCATTGGTAATTGTCACTATGGATAGCTTCTACGTCAGGATAACAAAAAGCTACCTCCATTTGATGAAACATGTCCCTTGAGAGTTGGAGGCAACTGGATTTCACACTAGCAACATCATGGCCTTACTTCCAAGTGAACACAGTTCTGCATCCTTTGCAGAAAGCAAAGGAGTTCGTTCACCCCTTTCCAGATATTTTTCCTGCAGTTCTGTGCATAGAAATACCTCCATAGCAGATCTTTGATGCACTTACTGGATGATGATTGTCACACAATTGTTCAGGTCACCTGAGGTAGCATGAGATTTCTTCCCAACTGCACCTGATAACTGAGGACAGAATGGTTACTCCCTCAAGGATCACTTCAGTTCTGGGGTGTCCTGCTGTGTGCATGACGAGAACTTTTCAGAGCAGTGGTCTTCCTCTTGATACTTATTTTAAATAAGTGATCATTTTGACTTCACAGCATC
Organism: Ptilonorhynchus violaceus; assembly: GCA_013397565.1. Classification (NCBI taxonomy): domain Eukaryota; kingdom Metazoa; phylum Chordata; class Aves; order Passeriformes; family Ptilonorhynchidae; genus Ptilonorhynchus; species Ptilonorhynchus violaceus. The sequence continues at coordinate 27,448 of VZRJ01004653.1, read as the reverse complement.
AAGAAGCTCCACTGATACAAAAGACAACTAATCCCGTTATCCAATTTGCAAAAATAATCTTTACTTAAACATTCTGCTTGCTTTACTAACTCTTGAGCAAAACATTGGAATTCATATGTATTCTATGAAATGCAGCAGTGAAGTTGATCAGTTTATGTCAAAGTTGACAATATTAATACTGCTTCCTTTGCTGAATATTCCTCATATTTCAAATATTGAGCAACTTGGTCTAATAAAAGGTGTCCCTGCCCATGGTAGGGCAATTGGAGCTAAATGATCTTTAAGGTTCCTTCAATCCAAATCTTTCTGTGATTCTATGATATCAAAGATTTTCACCTCAACAAAATCTTAGTTTTGGGGTTTTTTGCACAGAGTGAACTTCTTGATTCAAGTTATCTACTTTGGTCTGAGTTTCTCAGAGTAGGAACTCATCCAAAAGCAACTGCTTAATACATTTACCAACTTCCTTTTCTATGTTCTGTCCAAACAAAAAGCTGAAAAGATTTTTTTTCAGTTTAAGTTTTTCCATGATGCACTTCACAAGAATTTAAGGGGGGGAGAGAGGTTGTCTTTATAGTAGATTTCTAACCTCAGTGTTTGAATTTAGACTAAGAAATCTACTTTTCAGGCAACCCAATCAAAATGATCAAGAAATCTATTTTGTAAAAAAAAAGTAGGCATTGTAAACTCAGCCATTGTAAACTGAGCCAATTTTCAAATTGACACTAGAATTTTTAAAAGCAGAACTACACAATTAGTGGTCAGCAGCAACACACATATTAGCATTTTAGATACAGTATCCCACACATGTTCACAGTCACACTGGCTTTAGCTAAGACACGTACTGTCTCTATATGGTTCTGGCTTCTATTTGTTCTATAGGCCGTGGTCTTAGAATTTTTGTGGTTTCTTTCTCTTTTTTTTTTCCCCCCTCATTTACTTCATAAAAAATAAGAGAAAGACTATCCAAGAAGGTAGGGGTAGGCTGTGGCTGATGCATTTAATGGTGCCCCTTACTCATTTTACTGAATCTGTTGTTTAAGGTAAGGATTTCTGATATCAAAATATTTAAGCACTTGCCTGTTTCCTTGGTACATATCCTACTCTAACACTTCCCAAATGTGTTTTCTCTAGTTGCCTCTAATCACAATTGTGTTTTGTGTCAATTTCAACTCCAACCCTAGCCTAGACATTGTCTCAGGGATTTACATGGCTGGACTTACATACCACCATGCCAAAAGTCCTGCTTCTTCATCAAAGCTTTTAGCACCTCATGTCTTCTACTCAGTGTCAGTGCTGAAAGATTCCTTCTGCTGCCTCTTTCCATTTTGAAAGAAAGAGAAGCTGTTGGAAATATTTCTGGACAGTCTGTCCATTCAAGACACCTGGAAATCCATATCTGTTTGGAGGAACACTATCTCAAAGCAAATGAGGACAAAGCCGGAGTAATGAGAGAGTTGTCCTAGCTGGTCATCCAACACATCCCAGTATCAGTTTATTACACACTGAGTGATAGTGAAACTGGGCAAACTATCTGTATGATACTCCTGTACGCTGCTTATTTAGGTTCTAATACATATCAATTTTTCATTAGTTGCTCTGGTACCTGATACAAAGGGAAGGCTTGAGGCATTTTGCATATTATAGAATCCTAGGATGGCTTAGGTTGGAGGGACCTTAAAGATCGTCTATATCCAACTCTCCTACCACGGGCAGGGACACCTTTCACCAGACCAAGTTTGCTCAGAGCCCCATCCAGCCTGGCCTTGTACACTTCCAGGATGGGGCATCCACAGCTTCTCTAGGCAACCTATTCCAGTGCCTCACCACACTCACAGTAAAGAATTTCTTCGCAATATCTAATCTAAACCTACTTAGTTTTAAGCCATTTTCCCTTGTTCTGTCACTACATGCTTTTATAAAATGTCTCTCCATCTTTCCTGTGGGGTCCCTTCAGGTACTGGAAAGCTGCAATTAGGTTATCCTGAAGCCTTCTCTTTTCCGGGCTGAGCAATCCAAATTCTCTCAGTCTTCCCTCATAGGACAGGTGCTCCATTCCTCTAATCAACTTGATGGCCTCCTCCGGACTCACTCCAACAGGTCCATGTCCTTCCTGTGCTGGGACCCCAGAGCTGGATGCAGTGTTCCAGGTGGGGTCTCACCAGTGGGGCAGAGGGGCAGAATCCCCTCCCTCGCCCTGCTGGCCACGCTGCTTTGGATGCAGCCCAGGACACGTTTGGCTTTCTGGGCTGTGAGTGCACATGGCTGGGTCATGTCCAGCCTCTCATCCACCAGCACCCCAAGCCCTTCTGGGCAGGGCTGCTCTCCATCTGTTTATCCCCCAGCCTGTGTTGATACTGGGGGTTGCCCTGAACCAGTTGCCCTGACCCAGTTGCAGCACCTTGCACTTGGTCTACTTAAATATCCAGCTTGTCCAGGTCCCTCTGGATGGCATTCCATCCTTCAGGTGTGTCAACAGCACCACTCAGCTTGGTGTAATCTAAAATTTTGCTGAGGGTGCACTTGATCCCGCCATTTATGTCATTAATGAAGATATTAAATAACACTGGTCTCAGAATGGATATAGCTTGACTCAAAGTCTGTTTATAACATTAAGATCCCTGTGAGTCTCAAAAGTATTTTTACTCTTTCTTTCATTTTCAGAAGAGCTTAGAGAAGTGGCCATTTACTCATTGTATATAAAGGTAGAGGAAGTCATAACCTAATTTTAAATTTGGAATGTAAAGACAAACTATCAAATTGTATTTTATTTTTTTGTGTCAAAGGTGATGTTTATTTATCAATTATCGTTTCCTACAGCAAATCCTGGAATTGTTTCTTTTTGGTTCAGGGGCACACAGGCCCCTTCACACTTATTGCACTTGCACTGCTGATGTTTTCCAATCACTCCAACAAGCAATGCAGAAGTCAGAGGCAAATGTTTTCTTCTGCTTAACTATATGCCTCCACATTACCCTGTGTCATGAAATTGAAACCTAGACAATATCAGCTAGGTACCCTTGCTGCTGGAACCTTAAAATAAAATGCAAATATTAACCACGAGTTTTGTAATCAAATTATTTTACTATGCCCCAAATAAATACTAATAATTGTGTATTGTACTATCCTATACCATACAAAAGATTAGGGGAGGATACTGCAAAGACCAAGGTTTCTTTTTCCCATGAGAGCAGCTGAAAGGATTAAATCCAACTGCAGAAATTAATAATGTTTTTCTGTAAAAGTAGTACAGATACTAGGAATCTTTTTTTTTGTAAAAGGATTTCCAGAAATTCCAGCTGAGACATAAAATGATCTGCCCTTTCCTCCTCCACCAAGATTTTCTTCTTTTGCCAAATGCAAGCAAAATTACTGTTAAACTGAACTACAAAATCATCTCACAATTTATTTTTTCTTAGATTAGAAATTAAGAAGATGATACTGTAAATCATGGCAAGGTGAGAAGTTTTCATTCTTATGACTGAACCTTACTCCTGACACCCACAAACACCTGCAAGTCCATCTTCAGCTTTTTAACAGCTACTTTTAGTGGTATCAGTAGTCTCGTCCTAGTGGAGCAACTCACTTAAGTACGCATTTACATTTAAGTAAAAAAGAACTAGTTTTTAGAAGTAGATAGCTGTTTATGTTGAGCATAAAATAACAGAAGACTCCCTTAGAATTATTTGTCTGTGAATATTACTCACATTCATAGATAATTCCGGTATTCCTCGTAATTATGATATAAACCCAGACAAGTTCTCCTTTTCAGCTGTGCTATTCTGCAGCTAAACACATGCAACTGAAGGCAGATTCTGGCACAGTCTGTCTAATGTGTACACAGCAGATCCTGAGGCACTGATCCAAATGTCTATAAAGCTAGAAAAAGGATGACACTACCTAAAATCTTCAGTGGATTCAGATGCAAACAGAATTTCTTATAGTCACAGTATTCAAACCAGCAACAGATTCATTGTTTTCTGCTAAATATCGCATCTTGAAAAAGGATTAGGAAGGAAAAAAGAAGTGTAATTTGCAGAAAAAGAGAAGATTATCATTGTGAGACCATGACTTCTGAACGTAACATACAGTTCAGAAGTGATTTCTCCTATTTCCAACGCTTCTGGCGTAACAGATCCAGGAGAAAGGATGGGAGACGAAGAAAATGACTCTACACTAAGCATTTCTTTTTTTTTTTTTTGGTCATTGGTATCTTCAAAGGTGCCTAAGACAAGCTTATAATTTCACCATCAGTCTTCTAAACCGTTATTTTGTGCTCAACATAAACCGTTAGCTACTTCTAAAAATAAATTTGCTTTTGTCTTCCTGTGACTTCGGATCTAATTCTGCTCTTGTGTCAGAATTGCAACACTGTGCAAAAGGGAAAGCTGCACAGTTCACCCCTGCTTTGACAGACTGTTAATATTTTTTAATTAGAAGAAAAACCAGAACATATCAACTATATTTCTCATGGTATTTTGCAGTTATTTCAAGTGATTATGAAAACTGAAGCAATTACATACTTTTATCTATTTCAGCCATTTTTTAAGAATCACAGCTGATGTCAAACCCTTTAGTTCAAATATACATATATATGACTATAATCTTTTCCCCCCACAAGATAACCGTCACAATATAAAGAACATTCAAACTTCCTTATTTATCTCTCAATGCTCAACAGAGGGATGAAGGAAAAAAAAAAAAAAAAAGAAGTCACAGTTCCTCTAAGTGGACTGCCTCAATTTACTTTAAACCACTACAATTCATGGCCTCCAAGCCTGTAAAAATACACAGCTTTGCATGCAAAAATCGGATGCATCTGTACCGGATGGCTGTGTCCATGGATTACTCCATGGATTCAACCTAAGGACTCAGGAGATCTAAGCTTCTGTGGAAAAAAAGAGAATGAAAGAAACCTAGCAGAAGAGGACAGGAAAAAAAATTATGGGCTGTTAATGCCCTAAAGAAGAATAATTTCGTTTCGAGTTTGTTTTAAATAATTGTTTTATAATATATCCTGTAACTTGGCCACACTGGACCTCCACTTGCCACTCTTTTAACGGATGGTTTCACCTAACAAAAGTACTGTTTTGCTTTGTCCAAAAGAAAATCACTTCAAACTAATCTAGACAGCTACAACCCAGAGTTCATGCAGTACAGTGCTAACAAACGTAACTAAATAATGCTGGCAGAACACAAAACGAAGAGAAATTGCTCTGGCACCAGGCTTGTAGAATCAACTACTTTCAGCACTTCTAGTGGTACAATAACCACAGTTGTTTTCTTGGAAACAAAACAGGGAAGTTTGATAAGAAAACCCTTTTTTAAAGACATTTTGTCAGGCATAAAGCCTGGACAGGCTATGCACCATTTCGACAGTAGCCCTACTTTTGTGTACACTTGGCTTTGTTTAAAACCTGACACCAAAATAACGTATCGATATAAGGTAAAATCAAATTTTTTTTGTACCTAAGTTTTAGATTTAAATATCTGAGAAGCTGGGCTAGTGGTATTTATTTTCCGACGCACAGAAATACAGGAAGGTTTCAGGCTGGTGTGCGTTTCCAGCCGCCCGCTCCCTCCCCGACACGAGTGCCCCGCTCTGCCGCCGCTCCTTAGGGCGCTCCTGTGTCCCAAGCGCTTCGCCCTTCCTCCCATCCGCTGCTGAGCGCTCCGGCGCTCGCCTCTGCTGATCCCCGCACCCTCGACACCCCGAGGCCGCAGCGGGGCAGCAGCGCCACCCGCTCCTATGGCCCCGGCCCCTGCCCCGGCCCCGGCCCCGGCGCGGCGCTGGCGGGGAAGGGGCGGTGGCG
>VZRJ01004653.1:0-21382 GCA_013397565.1 Ptilonorhynchus violaceus | reverse complement strand
CCGGACCCCCCGGCGCGGGCTGCTCGGGACCCCGTGACGTGGGTCCCCGTGGTGCCCCGGGACGGGGCTGCCCGCGGGACGCCGCGGGGCCAGGTCTCCTCGGTACCCCTGGTTTGGGTTCTTTGTAGCGGCGGAGTTGCCCCGAGGGCATCTGGCTTTGGAAGATGGACATGCCGTTGCTCAGCACCACGCTGGGGACAGAGGATAGAAGCGTGTGAATTGCAGACTTCTCGGAAGTGAAAAACAAGTGTGTGCATACTGGTGCACACACCAATTGTGAATGGGTGAATTCTGGAATATTAAGTTCTGTGTCTTTTGGTGCTTTGTGTGTACTTCAGTGAGAAAAGGACTCTTAGAGGGTTTCCTTTTGGAGCAACACAGAGGCCTACCATAGCACAACATCACCCTTCCTGTTATATTTCACACAAGAAACCCCTCCCATATTTCCACCAAACGTGTAGCAACTCCAGGTGTGGAGGCGACTCCAGCGTACCCAGACACTTCACTTGAGGGAAAGTCCTTCTTCAAGGCCTCCTCAGAACCCTGTGTGACGGAATTAATTCCTGTGGCACGGGATGAGACTACACAGCCAAAAGGTGCCACTATTATTTGCTGGGGACTGCTAGGGATGAACTGCTCCTGGTGTGCGTCACACAGGACTGCTGAGTGGCACGAAGGGTCTCGGGTGAGGCCTGAGTGGGCAGGTCTCCTTCAGCTGTGACTGTGCTGTGTGACACAGTGTATGGTGTCCCGTGATGGGCAATGCTCACAGCAGGAAAGTCCACTTCCTTCTTCCCCGTAACAAATTGGTGTTAGCACTAATTTGGGATATAGGCATTATTTTCAATGTCAAAACACTGGCTCTCTTTCCTTATTATGGACCATACACTCACTTAATATTCAACAGAGCTGCCAAAGTACAAAGCTGTCGTATTTAATGCTGGTTGAAAAGGTCTCTGATTTTGATTCGTTTCAGTGAGATTTTGGTAATTGCTGTAATGGCGGTGCATTTCTTATTGGCACTATCTACATGTTAGAAAAAAGGGAATAGCTTAGAAAACCTTACTATTGGACCTATTTTGATGGCACTGTTCTTTTCCTATCAACATCAAAGTGTGAACAGATCTGCAGGAAACAGCTTTTGGAAAGTAATTATTGGACTATGAACTGGTTTTAAAGGGAAGTCTCAAATTGGTGAAAAAATCATCAGTACTGCATAAGCAATTGTATTGGACCTAGCTGGGAAGGAATTAGCTTTCATCACAGCAGCCAGTATGGTGCTACGTCTTTGATTTTGACTAAAATGGTATTGATACTGCACTAATAATTTGTCTATTCCTGAACACTACTTGCACAATGTCAAGGCTTTCTCCATTTTTCACTCTGCCCTGTCCCCAGTGTGTAAGCTAGAGGTGCGCAAGAAGTTGGGAAGGGACAGAGATAGGACAGTTGCCTGCAGCTGACCAAAGGGATAGCCTTTGCCATGCTTGGCACTCAAAACTGGGGACAGATGAACAAGGGTGGAAGGATGTGGGCTTCTTCCAAGGTGGCCACTGTTCAGAAATTTGCTGTGCTTGTGGGAGGTGGTGAGTGACCAGCTTTGCACCATTTGGTTTGGTTGTGATCCTGTTTCCTTTTCCTTCACCTATTAAACTATCTTTATCTTGACGCATGCCTTTTCTTGCTTTTGATCTCCGTATTCTGTCCTCAGTCCAGCCTGGGCGGGGGGAACTGAACATTTGGTTGTGTGGGTGCTTGGCTGCTGACCTGGGTCAACTTATAGCAGCAGTAGAGGGAAGTTCCAGTAAGGGAAGTAAATAATTTTTAGGCTGTCCACAGTTTAGTTTTTCTTTCATTTCATATGAAAAAGCTGAGTTCTGCAATACTGATTTTTGGTAAGATGCTCACAGCAGTGGAGTATGTTATTTAATGTGTTACATGTAATGTTGCATATTAGCATATCCTCACATATGTGTTATCATTTTGAAGCATTCCTGTGATGCGTGGCCAGCTCTATATAAGGCCAACAATCAATAAAGTAAAATAATTCCTCCTTTTTTCTGGAAAAATTTGATAAGTGTAAATCTGGGATTTCTGGAAAGGTTCAGTAAATTTGTGGCATTTCCTACCCAACATGAATACATACAGTAGAATTGAATAACTTGTACATGGTCTCCAACTAGTTGTGCAGTATAATAACTGCAATAATTAACTTTGTAATACTCCATACTTTTTGGGATTACCTGAGGGAGTTTCAATGCCTTTGCTATTGCAAGATAGTTTGAAAGACCTCTGCTTTCAGGAGTCATGATGATTTGCTTAAACAATTTAAAAGGATATTCCCAAATCTAATTTCATTACTGTACTAACTCTAGGATCAGTATAATTTATAAAAGTTAATTATGCAATTGAGCCTCTTCAAAATTTGCAAATTTGGAGTTATGAAGAGTCTATTCTGTTGCCTTCCTACTAGTTCTGTTGCCTTCCTTCTGTCTTTATTGTTACTGGGAATAGATGGTTAGGAGAAAATACAAGTAGGTATGTTGAAATAAATCTTTCTTCAGCAAATCTGCCATGCCGGAGCATTATTTTTTATTTCGTTCTCCAAGAGGGAATTTTTAGGCTAGTTTATGTCTTACAAGTGTAGTGCAGCTTTTGTTGACACCGTTGGCACTGCTATAACTCTGCTTGAGCACGAGCAGAGGTACTGTGGCTTATCCTTTAGGTAATTACAGACTGAAGCTGAGAGTTTTCTAAAATGCCATCTCCATTTCTCTAGTAGGGAATGTTGAAGCTAAACTGATGCTTTGTTGTCTGATTGAATGTGAAATTCCCTAAAATGCATAGCAACAAGAGATACAATACCACTGACAGACAATTTTATTTGAAGTTCGAATTCTCAACATGTGACCATACCTATAGCTAAAAGTAAAGGGTCTCTATGATAGTGTCAGTGAGATGGGACTGTACATCTCTACAAAAAGAATGCAGAAGTGACTCATTTTGCCTAAGGCATACAAAATGTCTGCACAGCTCATTGAATTCAGTCATGGTTTGAACAAAAATACATGCTATTTGGGAGTTATTTATTATCTACTTCATTTTAATTTTGATGGAAGCAGTGATTCCATGTTAGTGCAATAGCAGTAAACAACATTTAGAGAAAATCAAAAGTCAATAGCCTGAAAACAGTGTTGTGACACATAAGCAAATGCCATAGAATCATAGAATCCTAGAATGGTTTGGATTAGAAGTGACCTTAAAGATATTTCAACCCTCTGCCACAGGCAGGGAAACCTTTCATTAGAAATGTCCTGTATTAGTCAGACAAACTGAACTGGATGAGAAGTTTCAAAAAGTAAGGACCATAATCTCATATCCTTTGGCCTCCTTCTGCTACCCAAGTAGTTGCAAGGAACCCTATTTTACAGAAGAACCAGGCCTGCAGATATTTCATGGTTTTTAATTACCAGGTATATGTGTTCCATAATAATTTCACTTACAGCTCAATTTAAGTGGAAAACACTGGTGGCAATCCCTCGGGGAAACTGAGTACAACTAAACAGAAGTAAACTGGGAGAGATGTCCAACAAATTAATTGAATTGCCTGCTCATCGCAAGAATCTATAAATTATGACTGTTTTGGTTACATACTAATTTACTGCTTTGACCAGAAATGTCAGTAGCAATACTCTTTGCTATATGAAGTCAAGAGTAATAAGAAAATTCAGGGCTATTAAGGTATTTTCTTTATCAGTTCACAGTAATTGTAATTATATCTGTGTTATTTTATGTCGATATAAATAGAAGTATTTTAATACCATGTTTTTTGCATGCAATAGCCACACTTATCTCCTTTCCCCTCTATTTCTACCTTAAAACAAGAAATGCATCACACTTATTAGACTGTTATAAAAGCATTGATAGTTTTGCTCACCAGCGATTAAGAGTAGTTGTAGGATGTACTTTTTACACATTAAAATTGTGATAGGGGGAGGTATGATGTCTATGTTTAAAATTTTATGTGGGACAATGCAGGCTAAGATTGTAGGTTAGTTGAGAAAACATGTTCTGAACTTACATGGCTTTCCAAAATACATACTTACATTGAAATGAAGATGTAGCTTTGAGCCAGTTGGGTCTTTATGACTTCCTGTACCACATGTCCATGACTAGTTACTGGCTCTAGCTTTTGTTTTTATAGCAATGATGTGTGTGTTTAAATGAATATTAAAGGATGGTGCATTGCGTTAGAACAATGGCTGAAAGAAGGAAAAGCATACAATAGCAAGTTATGATTGGACAAAAACCAGGGCTTTTTAAAAAGTAAATTGTTCTTTAAAATAATTACCTAATTGCAGCACAGAAAATAACCATGGCAGTGGGCAACGAGGACATGCTAAACTGATTTTTAAGAAGATTTGAGCAAAACTCTTTAGAAGAATTTATTAGCATTAGTAATCTCTGCTTTCAATGAAAAGCAGTGTAAAGATCAAAAACAAAAGAAAAGAGGGAGGATACATAATCACCTTTTAACCATCAGAAGATTGAGTAACTATAGGGGAAGATTCTTTTTCAGCACCATTTCCAGAGGCATTTCAGTCTGTAAAATGCTGGATCTGTATGTAGCTTTGTAACAACCATCTTGGACTGTCACAACCAGCAAAAAAAGAACAGTTTTGGAAACCATTGTGTCAGAGCTGAAGACTGCACTGACACGAAGTCACACCATTAACGGAAGCCTTTTTTTCATCTTGTGTATTTTTTTCAGTTATGTACTGACATGCTAGAGCATGGAGAGCACATTTTCTTCATCCTGTTCCATTTGTCATTCCCCCTGGTGGCAGGAAGTTAAAGGATGGGATAATCCACATTTCCTCCTGTTCTGTACTGTAATGATTAGTGTCTAGATAGGCATTCCTCTGCAGCCATCCTAGAAATACAAAAGCAGAGCACTGCTGGATGGAAACATACTGTGAGGTGGGACTGCATTGGGTGAGAAGTGCAGTATTATTAGCTATCATGCCTCCTGGTCATATGCATTGGCATTTAAGCATCTCCAATTTCATTGTAAGGCTATTATATATTCATATAGATAATAAAAGCAGCCACATTTATGCTGAATCAAGGACATAAGTGAATAGAGACAGACAGATGAAAATTTCAGGTCCTTAAAAGATGTAGGACTGATAATAGGAAAAAATATTCCCATTGTAAGCCTACCAGTGGCACACAAAACTCCTGATTTTTTATTTTCAACTGAAACATGGTTGGACTTAGTATACCCTGTAAATAGTACAAATTATTTCAATGGTAATTTTTATATATATATATACATACATACTTACAGAGTGAAGCCAATTCAGTATAAACCCACTTATGGGACTTTTCTGTAGTATTTCTCCTAAATTCTCACGTCATGCATTTGCTAATGGGCCCTTCTCTAATCTCAAGGAACAGCGAGCAGACATGAGAGAGAGACACTGCAAGAACCAGCCTGGATGCAGCTGTAGTCGCGTTCTGTCTGTAACGTTTGTCAGCTGCTTCCTACAGAGCCAGTCACTCGATCTTTGCACTGCGGTCAAGGACCTTGTATTTGCTTAAATGCAGTTCTGGCACAGTCTGCATCCATGCATTTGTGCTTTAATCTATTGAACCCTTCTAGAAAATGAATTAGCTGTCACCCATAGTACTCATAACTAATAATCTGAGATGGACCCACACTGCTTTCTGAGGAAGCAGGTGTGTACCAAATAGCAGGAAGTACTCCTCCTTGTCAGAACAGGTTGTGGAGACACACAGTATGTCTTTTTGTGAAGCCAGTTTATAATTGTCTCAGTATCTGATTGATGCATAAAAGGAAGATGTACTATTTCTGGATTAGTGCTAACTCTGGAAGAACTGTGAAGCATTTCCACATCACTGCACCTGAACTAATGGGTCCTGCCAGATCTGAACTGACCTTGCATCCCAGTCATAAATATTCTTCCAGCCAAACAGCGTGGGCACCTCCAATTCAGAATTCTCTGTCAAATGAATCAGGCTACAAAATATTATAAAATTATTATGTAAAATATTAACTATTTGTTCACATAACCCACATTCCTGCCTTTACAGTCAGAATAAATACTCAGTTAGTATCTGAGTCCTCATATATAATTTAGTTTTTGTTTGTTTGCTGCTGCATGGTATCTGGGATCTTCATGCTGAAGCAATGTACCTGAAATGGTGTAATCTAAGGAATATCTTAAAGTTGCACAAATGGCGCTTTTCAGTCTCCCATCGTATTTTATTTTCTGAGACTTGATTTAGCAGTGACGTAACTTTTCCACAGCCTATCTCTGAATACAAACTGCACTAGAGTGTGTAAAAAAAAAAACAACACAAAAAACCCACCAAAACCCCTGAAACAAACAATCAAACCCAAAACAAACAAACAACCAACCAAAAAAACAAATGAGAAAAACCCAAACCCTGAACTCTTCCAAATGCTTCGAACACCACTGTCTTATCTGTGATGGCATTGATATGGGAATCCTTGGAGTGCAAGAATGTTAAAATCCTTCCAATCTATAGGACGAACAGAAGTTTGGCTCTTTAAATGAATATGCCATATATACTGGTACTAGTTACCTAATTTTGGGTGTACAATAGAATTTTACCAGAAAAAAGCTGTGCTTCTAAAAGCTATAATAATACATGTCATCAAGAAGACAGATTTTCTGCCAAAAAGCAGAAGGATAGCACAATCAGAGTTTACTAATCCTGAAATTCTGGGGTTTTTTGTTTTTCTTTAGTCCGTATGGTAAGAAAGATACAACACTTGGTCGGGTCAAAGAACGTTTTTCTCTGTAGGTGTACAAATACACACATACGCACATTTTAAATGTCTTTCGTTTCTAATGTTCTATCTTGGATTAGATCAGTTTGAAATCAAACATTTCTTTAAAAAGCACTTGCCTTTAGAATTATACAAAGCCACCAGAAAGAATTAAACCAGAATGATAATAGCTTTTTTCTTTTTTCCCAATGTTGCACCAGAGAAAATGTGCAGGTGCTGTGTGCAAGAATGAAAGTATCACATGGCCATACAAAACCTTTAGAGCTCTAGGGGACAAGTGAGGAGCAACATCCATTTTGAATAAAAATGAGGCTTAAAAAATATTTAGAATGAATCATGAATATGGGAAGGTGAAAGAACTCCTATATCTTCCCCAACTGTGAACACGGGGAAAATAATCTCAACAAAATTATTGTCAAAGTTGACCCAAGTGCACACATAAAATCATTTGTAGCTCCTTGTGAACTGAAACTGTTTGAGATCTCATAGTTTTAAAACAGAAAGCAGAAGTTACCTTGATTTTAATCTTATTTACATTGATGTTATACAACAATGACTTCTCTATGTCTGGTAGACTTCTTAATTAATGCTGTCAAAATTTCCTTTATGCCTGTAATATATGTTGTTTCTAGCCATTTTCATAGTGAAACAAAACTCTTAAGAAGCTGCACAGAGAATTTGAATGAGCTAACCTTATATGAAAAAGGAACATTTGTCTAGATTATTTTTAAAATGTAGACATGGTGCTTGAGACAAAGAGAAAAAAACAATAGTTGAAAAGCAGTGCTGGGGGGAAGTTGGTCAGACACTGTACTGCAGGTATCCCTCATTGGGGGTGGAAGTAGAAGCACTTAACTATGCCTTGCAATGTTAATCACACATGAATAATGTGCTTTCAGAAGTGTCACCACCACAGTGCTTCTAATAGCATGTGAGTGGTAAAGAACTAAGGCATGCAATATGCTAAGTATCAAAAGCTGGGGTTTTTTGTTAGTCACTTTTTCTTGTTTTAAATGTATTTCTAAATGTGTGACGCCACAGGCACAAATAATTCAAATAAAACTGTTTGGAGTTATTTAAAACAACCAGCTTTCCTTTGCCTCTCTGCATCTGTGGAGCAAGATAGTGTGGTTCTGTCAGATTGTTGAGCAAAAAACCACATTTCTGTATTTTTCAAGTGCAAATCATAAAGATCTGTGTGTGAATGCTGTACATACTGTCATATTATAAAGGGGAAAACCAAACTTTGAGACTGAAGACAGGTATACTGCAGGAAAAGTTTGAAGGCAAATGTGTTCAATAGACTCCAGATGGCTCCAGATACCCAAGTAACACTCAGATCCGGTCTGGAGTGTTGCAGTCCCAGTGAAATATCTGGAGAGCTGATGCTTGGTTCCTAGTCCCTACCTAGCCTGATTCATCTCTTGCGAGTCATACAATAGTGCAGAACCCAGAGTCCTAAAACCGGGTGTGTATCTGACCTCTACGTGATATGTTTGCAAGGGTGGAAGACGTGTACCATGCAAGATGGAAATCATTGAATTTCACCAGGTTTTTTAGAAAGACACTATAAATGGATACCATTGCCCTAGATTGTATTCAATTATTCTTCCATTTTGCAGTGTTTCAAATAATTTAAAGGCAGATCCATGGTGGTTGCACTTTTTATGAGTCTCACTAGCTATAAAAGAAAAGATTTATAAAAAGATGCTGATGGATGAAGGAGATTGTGATTGCAAGATTACAGGTTAGAGAAATATTGACACCATAACAGCTGTCCTTGGACTCTGTTTTAAAGAGGCATTTCAGCTGCGTTTGTGAGATGTACTGTATTCTTGCTGGGGAATGTACACTTTTTCAGACCTCACTTTCAGGCCTTTAAAAATCCAGTTAGAAGAACATTCTGGTCACTTTTCCCCCCCCCTCATTTATTTTTATAAAATACCACTTTGTTTTATCGTAATTAATTATTCTTTTCTCTATGCGGGCTGCAGTAGTTACAGCCAAGTGGTAATTGCTTTTCCAACTTAATTAATACACTTTTTATTGCTTGAAAAATGGATCAATAGAAACTGAGACAGGTGCTCCTAGTTGGCTTTTGGATCTAACGAACCACATAGGTTATTGATACCATTAGCTGGGTATTTCAGGGAATTTGGGACATTCTGAGGGTACCTCCAGGTTTCCTCATTAAATATGTTAAGAGAAATAGTGGACTATTGCAGTGATTTTGATTACATGGAATCAGCATTTTTTGTGAGAGATTTTAGTCAACTTTGAGGTTAACACTGTGTTGATATTTTTTAAAACTGCTATTGGCTTTTTTTACAACATTTATATTGTTGTAATTTTCATTTTCTAAGTTTCCATTCATATGTCTTGTCTCATTCATGTTTAAATGCTTAGAAATCTGTGATGAACGTTGTTTTGAACATACTAGGCTCTCATCTGTATGTATCTATATTGCTATAAGGCAGTGGTAGATCCATGACTCTAGGGATAGTTGACTTTTTATGATTTCCTACATCCATACATGCACATGTATGTGCATCTCCCTCTTCTCCCTCCCTGTACTTGGGGGCTGGGAGTTTCTGACTGCACGAGGGCGTTAGGAGGACAGCTGATGTCCTGTAAGCCTGGATTGTAGCTTACTGCTCTGCACATTTTGATGGTAGATGAGCTTTAATAAACATTTGGAGTTCCTAGCATGCCTCTCTCTCTCTCTCTCCCTTTCTCTCTCTCTCCCTCTCTCTCCACTATATACAGTCTTCTTTTGTCACATCTGTGCTCTTTTAAGGTGAACAAATTTTTTTTCAGTAAAGTAAATGTCAGTGAAAGGGCAGCACAGATTTTTGTACAACTCTGCCGTATATTAATACATGCTGCAAGTGTTTTTGAACTTGTCTCCTTAGTATCACCATGTGCTGCTTTAGACCAACTAAGGAGATATAATTTTGTGTTGAATACAATAAAGTACAGAAAAATATTATGACAGAGCACCAAATCTATTTTTAATTGTACCCAGTCAATACATATCTGTGTGAGTCGACACAGGCAGGCAGCACAAAACCATGGCTGAAATGCGAAGGGTAAATTTATTTAATTACCTCACTAGCAGGAGGATCCTGGAGCAACACGTGGGTGGAGACACTCAGGTAGGAACAGAGGCACCATCAGGCTCAGTCTATCCTAATGGCCAGCGGGATTGTTGTTGTGAAGGGCTCATGCACGTATAGTTGACTATCATGCTGAGATCTCACCTGTACTTTTTTATCATCTCTGAACTTTGATCTTCTCTCTCCCAAGACAGGCAGCTCAAGCATGTCCGTGAGAGTGCCTCCAAATCTCTCCAAACACCTGTGTTATCTCTACACAGAAATTCCACTTCTCAAAACAGAGGATAAACAGTAGTAGGCGTAAAATATGGGGTTTCCCCATGCTGTTATTTTCCAGGCCTTGGCATTCCCAGCTGCAAGGTTACTTGAGAGAATCTACCATCCCCCTCACCATTCTTCCGCTTTCAACCTATTCCTCCCAACAACATCTAATTCAGAAGTTCTGCAATACTTCATAATGTGACTCCACAAAGTAAGTTTCTGATTTCTTTTTTCCATTTATTATTATTTATATAGCATCACACAGGTGCATGACATTTCAGGGGTTTATAAGGCAAATACCCAGCCCTGTGGATCTAAAACCAAACATGACAAACAGTAATGTTAAGGTGTCTAGATAGGAACAATGTGAAAATAAAAAATAAAAAGAAAAAAAGGCAAGAGACCTTGCCTAAGGAACATTATTCATTGACACACATATAGAAACGGTAAAATAAAAGACCACTGAGGTCACAAAATTAAATATTTGAAGTTTAAGAAATGCTAGAATTGAAGATCACATGCAGTGTTTTAAGTCATCCTGCTTGACTGCATCTGTCTTCTGAAATTGTGTGGCCCATAAGATGTCTTTTCCAGGAACCTTGACTCATGGCATAGATAGGGTAGACTTGTTTTGGTGGTGAATCAGGTTGGATAGAGATGAATTTTGCTGATGAAATTCATGTGGGTTTTTTTTTTAGCTGGACTGGACATTATTTGATTAATGAGGATTTTGCCTATGAAGGTAATGCTATACATTATATATAATAGATGTTTAAAGGACAGTAATTCTGCCCTGAGTCTTCTCTGTAGTTATTCTTCACTGCAGCTGAGACTGCCTTTCTGTGTGTTAGTTTACTGCACTTTCAGAGAGGAAGGTCTTTCCTCCCATCTCCCTCTTCTCCCTCCCTGTACTTGGGGGCTGGGAGTTTCTGACTGCACGAGGGCGTTAGGAGGACAGCTGATGTCCTGTAAGCCTGGATTGTAGCTTACTGCTCTGCACATTTTGATGGTAGATGAGCTTTAATAAAACCCCCAAAATGTTACCAACTCGCTTATGAAATAACTGCCAATGTCCTTATTAAGTGATTGAAGCAGGGGTCTTGGGAAAAATGTGTGTTTATGCAATTAGGGGTTGTGTACTATACAACATGCACGTAGTGGATTTATAGTGGGTTACACATGTGACTTCAGTCCTGAATTTTATCTTTTGGGATCCTAGCTTTGTAACTGTAATGCATGACTCAGCCAGACTAAAATGAGAAAACAAGTACATTTCTCACAAAATAGCCCATAGCATGTATCATATCCTTGTTTCACTGTTCAAACTACTACAATTCATCACTGAACAGCTGAATACCAAAAAATATCT
Source organism: Ptilonorhynchus violaceus (assembly GCA_013397565.1). Lineage (NCBI taxonomy): Eukaryota > Metazoa > Chordata > Aves > Passeriformes > Ptilonorhynchidae > Ptilonorhynchus > Ptilonorhynchus violaceus. The sequence continues at coordinate 9,795 of VZRJ01004653.1, read as the reverse complement.
TTATTCTAGCACCCTGAGAGGAAAACCAAGAGGTTTCTGATAAAGTTTAAATGAAATTATGAAAGATTCAATTTTATGCAGACAATGAAGCATGCAAAAAAATCCTTGTTAAAGGTCATGGTCTGATGAAGTTATAAAAAACTGACATCAAGGCTTTCTGGAAAGGTCATGAACCTCAGCTCTATACAGTGCTACAACCCCACCTACAGCACTTGCCTTGTTCTATTTTTTGTTTATATTCTTTTTTCTCAATGGGTAAAAATATTCAGAGATGATTTCAGGATTAGAATCTGAGAAGGAGGAAAAGCTAAGTAAGTGTTTTATTCAAATGTTCTTTTATGTTTCACAAATGTTCTTGAAAGCTCTCCCTGTCTATTTAAGGGCCTGCAAGAAAATTTGTGAACCACATGGTCAGCTGAACTGTGTCATGCCAGGAGTTCAAACTGAAGAGAGGCAATATATACATCAAGTAAACATGAGTAACATGAAATGGATGGCTGATGACTGGTGGTTGATATAGAAGTCTTTGTCTACTTGAAAAAAATGCAGTATCTGCAGAATTAAAATCATTATCTCCACAAAAGTATTTAACTGATATCCCAGTTGGTAGTCTTGAAGAAAACAGAGAACAATGGATAGAGAGATCTACATATACAGGACACTAAAAGCAACTGAGCCGAGTTTTATGTTAGGCATTTTTTTTGAGTAGAGTTACCAAGCTGAAACAATGACTGTTCTGTAAATCTCTTAAAAAGCAACTTTCTCCTACGCTGTCAGTCTAGTACTAGTAATTATTGCTATGTCCATCCACAGTTTCTCTCCTATTGATTTCTTTTCTTAAAGGATGAAAACGCTTGATCACCCAATAGGTACTTGAATGTTGAATGCCAAAATAGTGGATGAAATAGACCTTGAGGCCTAAAACTACTTTTGGAATGCATGCTTCAGTCAATATAAGCTGGCTGTATACAATTTTTAGTTATGCAAATATTTGTTAATTTAGAAAAACTAAATATCAATGAAGAAAGGTCAACTGGTGTGATGAGGAGGACTCGCCTAATATTCTGATGTCACCATAAAACTTACTCAGTCACAGAAACAGACGAAAACAACAATCTGACTTCTCACAGTGCCACACATTCCTTAACTAAACTTCAGTATGAGAAAAGGATGACCTTGAAAATGCGAGTGAGGCAGAGAGCTGGATGACACAACAGTGCACTTCGTCACAGTAAATCTCTCTCTGCTGCTGTTTTATCTTTAAAATGTGGCAGCTGAGATAAAGAAGTAGTTCGGACAAAAAAGAACATAGAAAGCCACAGGGTGGTTCAAGCTTCTGTAACAGCAGTGACCACTTCTACAGTCCTTATCTCATATGCTTAGAGAGGTGTGGTTGAGTAGATAGTTACACAGGGCTGCAGGCTTTTACTCACATGAAAAGGTAGAACATGGAGCTCATGGCATTGTCATTTTTCTGCACAGTGTTTATCCAGTTATGCCTGAATATAAAGTGTATTTAGTAAAAATAGTGGGTGAAGTAGGAAACAGGAAGGCATTCTAGGTTGCAAAACAATATTAGATTTCAAAACAGACAACAGATTAGAGGAATATTTAGGAAAACTAATTCAATTTTTGACATAAACAAGTATCAGAAACTATGTGTAGGAACGAGTATCAATGGCACAGACGAGGGAGAAGAGTCAGCTAAAGAGAACAGTTGTCTTGGAGGTGATAAAAATGTTACATTTTATAACAGCCTCAGTGTGAATTAAAAATATCATGATGGTACTAAAGACATTGTGCTGGAATTAAAAAGAACAGTCATCAAGGCATGTGGAATACTACTTCTGCTCTAGACAGCTTTACTACAGCAGTGGTTGGTGTGCTATTTTCAATTGTGAGCACACATATTTCCAGAATTATGTAGAAACACTGTCTAGAGTGAAGTGATTTAGAGATAGTCCAGTCCACAGAACTGGTGAGAGATCCAGGAACCATGCCCTGTGGGGCTATTAGCATGAAGAAAAGACTGAATTTTTATTACATAAAGACAATGATCTTTATGTAACAAAAGGAGTATGGAAAAAGAAAAGAAATTAACTCTTCAGTCTGTCTTTTAAAAATGGCTAGGATGAGAAATTGTATGCTCAAGTTACAGCCAAAAATGTCCAGCATAGAAAGAAGGAAAAGCATTCTAATAAGGAGGGCAGTGAGTAACTGGAATAGATAATGCTGGCAGGTTATGAAATTTGTCTCTGAAAGTTTACAGAACAAGTCTCTGGCATATACCTCATCCAATCCTGCTCTGGGAAAGAAGCCTGACATGTAAGACCCCTTTCTTGTCCTTCCAGCTTTCATTTTCTACAAGTTTGACTATGGAAAATGTCAAGTTTTACTTCTACAGTGAATTTGAGATTAATGGAGAGCCATACTAGATTGCTTTTTTCCAGCAGGCAGCTTGTAGCACTCCTAGCCCCAGCCATAGGCAAATGTTCACAATCCTTAGTTTTATAAGGATTTAAAATTCTTTACTGATTGCACATGGAGTAAGTTTTGCCTTATTTTGCTAAACAGCTGTAACCTAGAAAATACTCTCAACTTGATATTTTGGTATCTGGAAATTACAAATTGAATAGAATAAACTGGAAAGTGTTCCAGTGTACCCCATACAGGTAAACTGATAACACAACTTTTTGCAGATTTCTTCTATTACCATCATATCTTCCAGCAATAGTGATGGAATAATGCATTGCTCCATCTTTTGGAATCTCATGCCTGGGTGAAAACATGAATCTGTTGGGACACAATTCTGAGTGACAGAATGAATGTTTCATGCTTGGAGGTAGCCTGCTAGAGCAGAATAATTTGTGATGTGTTGTGGTGCAAATTTGCACAGTTCATATTCTGCATGAAGACTCCATGTTAATCTACAGCACGCAGAAAGGATGAGAGTCATCCCATCTATTTCTAGACATCTTTCATCCTCTAGATGGTATGTGTATCTAGTACAGATCAGTCTAGAACCCAGAGGAGAAGAAAGGCCATGCTGAAACGTGACTGATTACCTAAGTGAAACAACTCATCGTGTGTGTATTTAATTCTTCCTCTCTTTAAAAACTGGAAACAGTTTAGGCTAAATGTCTAACTCCTGAAAGGCTGAAATTATGTGAGTGGTGATTTCTTCTTTATTGCAACTGGCAAAATGAAAGTGTAACTACTGGTTTACCTGTGGAGCCATCTCAGTTATGGCATTTAGGAACATAGATCACACTTTCGGAAGAATACCCAACTAAAGTTATTTGACATACATTTGGACTCATGGGTTTCTGTTTCATAGGCTTCTAAAATAATATCCTAATTTACTTAGATTTTTGTATATAAATGGTTGAGGAAAGAGACCGAAACAGAGGAATAAATGAATTGTATTTAGACAAGGACTTGATGAAGACAACAAGACTGTAGCTTACTTGAATGAATGAGTGAATCTCTTTCAATGAAGTGTGGGAACATTTACCAATAATTAAATAAATCTGCATGTTCTGTTGACTATGTACATTCCTATACGTGACTACAGACATTTAAATATTTATTTAAAGTTAAGGTATCAGTTTATCTATAAAGTAAGCATTGATATCAAATATTGTATGATGCATTTTCCTTAGTATCAGCAGTTGTGAAGACAAGAGTGCAACCATTGCTTTAAGAAAAGGAACATATTACTCTCTTCAATGCCCAAGCTAATTTGTATTGTCTAAGAACAAAATACTAGCTTCTGCTTTGGGCTACAACTTTTGCAATCCAAAAGAATGTCAATGGACTTATATGAAAAGTCATATGGGTTTTGCAGAGTTTCTTTTGACACTGCATCTGCTTTCTTGGATGTCTTAGCTAGGAGAGGTGTCAATAACAAATGCATGTTCAGAAGACTCTGCAAGAATTAACTTGACAAGCTCTTATTTGCTCTCTAGATTTTTTAAAATATATTTATATTTTAACATGAATAGGAAGATCACTCAGCCAGGACAGCTGGCATTAAATAAGCAAGTGGATATCCCACACCATGTAATGCTGTGCTCAGCAATCAGACTAGGGGGGAGGTTGCCATGGGGGTTGCTGCTCAGGGGCTGGCCAGGCTTTGTTTGGTTCATGCTGAGCAATTGTTTTCAATTCCACCACTTGTCTGTTTTGCATTTTATCTCTCTCTCTTTGATATTTCCCTTTTCATTAAAATATTATTAGTAGTAGCGTTAGTATTGGTATTATTTCCAGTATTATTTTGTCTTATTTTCATTATTAAACTGTTTTTGTCTTAACCCACTGGTTTTCTCATTTTTATCCTTTTGATTCTCTTCCCCCATCTGTCTTGGGGGAGTGACTGAGCAGATGAGTAGGTACTTAGTTGCTAGGGGGTTTAAACCACCACACTGAGTATTGCTGTTTCTGGTGTATGGGGGAAAATTCTTATTCAGAATATTTTCATACCCAGCATGGTAGCCAAAGTAATTTGAAATAATCAGCAGAATGCCAGGTAAGTAGTAAGCTCTAAAGCAGTATTATGGAGTGTTCCTTTAAGATCTTGGTGAATTCATACGAAATACTTGCATACATTACCCATAAAATAGAACTGGGTAAAGGATCAAAATATCCTCAATTCTCATTTCCCAGATGTGACTTCAATTGCAGTTTCACCTCCTGGTTTACAACTCCTTTTATGATACTCACTTCTGCAGGTTTATTTTTGTTCAGTTCATTCCTCTGTTGTTACATGTCACAGCTTCTACTGAGGTCATTACCTTTATCTTAGGAATTACTGCTTTTGATGCAATGTCTTAACTAGCATTCCACACTCTGTAGAAATTAATACAATATCCAACTGGCACCTAGAAGGCAGCTTTTACAGATATAAAATTGTTGCTATTTAACTCTTGTATTAGTCCACTGCTTCATATTGTGCTCCATAAATTGTTTATCCCCTCTGCCAGCATAAAGCATACTCTGCTGTGTCCATTAGGACACTGCCTTTTACCAACAGTACTTCAGGGAGATATGTTGATGGCTGCTATTCAGGAAAGGCTTGAAATGAGAACTAAAAATTCTCAATTCTAAGGGTTATTTCTCTTTTCATCTGGTTTAAAAGGTATTTCTACAATCAGATGCCTGTAACAATTGCAAACATACAAGCATTTTATATTACTGTCATCAATGAAGTACCACTTAATGGGCTTAATGGAGTCTCCATCTTTCCTCACTGTCAGTGGGGAAGCACTTGCCTGAAATAATTTTGTTTGGTCCCTTTGTATAATTCCTTGTGGGGGGCGAGCATAAACTGGTATTCAAGCAGAGGACATCATACTGAGATTTCTGTGGAAAAACTTCAGTGTATGACTTGCAGCATTTTTATCCAGTTACAGCATATTGTAATGACTTGTTATCAATATTGCTATACGGTATGACCCCTTAAAATACGCCGTTTACTTAATCCATGTCTAACCATTGTAGGCTGGTCAAAAGGTAAATTAATTTGCTAACAAAAGCTCTATTCAGAGCTTCATCGTTTAGGATTTAATGTCCAGAAAACCATAAGTAATCCTTTTAAAATAATTCTTCCTAGCAAATTATGTTTCAATACTGAGCAAAACTTGGCATGATAAACCCTTAGTAAGCTTTAGCAGGGGTAAGATGTCATTTTGGATATTAATAAGTAACTTCCCATTCACATTAAAAGGCACAGGAGTCCATTGAAAGACCTCCTGTCCTTTTCCTCCTCCATGTGTCTGCACTTAGCAGCATCACAGAGACAGATTTTTTCACTGTGTTCGGAATACCCATTTGATGTCATTTAAGTTGTGTGAAATCCTTTGATTGTCAGAATGGTTATAGAATCTGTTACTGCATTTGGTGTCTTGCAGGAATAGCACTTCCTCTGGTGCTTCAGGAGGATTGTCAGAGATCTCAGCAAAGTGCTGTTTGCATTTGGTGGTGGAATGAGTGTTAGGTAGCAGATTACATGGTCCCTTACCTCCATTTTGCCATGCCAGGTGTGTGCACCGGGAGATAACTCACATGCCAGGTTCACAGGGCTATTGAAGTATGTGCTGTTCCATGATGGTGGAACTCAGTTCTTCACTCAGATAAATACAATACTGAAGGAGAGGTGAGTAGCTTGCAATCTCACTGTAAGCAAGCCTCAACAGAGAAGACTGCCAGTGCTCCAGACCTCACTGCCTCCAGATTGTTCCTGGTGCTGTAGGACTCAACACTATTTTCAAAAGTTTCTATTTCTTACTTTTTTCCCAATAACAAGACTTCTGGCATACTCTTCTCACACCTCTTTTGGCTCTAGTGCTGACAATATACAGTCTGAAAAAGCTCAGCTTGACCTGGTTAAGTGTGAGTGTGTCTGGGGATTCCATGATGGTATAATCTCCTACGCTCCTGAAATCCTGTTTCTGGTGTACTGTGCAGTGAGATTATCTTGGGTCCTGTGAATTGTCCCAGTGCATCACTATTCTGCTGACAAGCCTAGCAGTCTTCTTGTATACACAATAGCAGAAATCATGTTTGGTAAACCTGGATGATAAGAAATTGATAAAAATTTAATTGCTCACATTGGCCTGCAGTTCATGTATCAACACAGTGCTTTAGGATTCAATTCCTGCTTGGTTTTTAGGGTTCTCTGCTTTCAGCTACATCTCTAACAATGCAAAGTCTTCCTCAACTATTATTTAGGTAGATGATATAGAATATACGCTGATCTGAGTGTTAACATGGAGGACAAAATGAGGGTTTCCAACAACCTGGATGATAATCTCTGTGAATAGTACATCACTGTGGAGAACTACATTTTCATATTGAATATTGATACATACATTGAATATTCAGTATATATTCAATATACATATTAAATGGAATGATTTTGTTCCAATTTTACAAACTGGCACACTTGTTTTCTTTGAAAAAGAAAAGAAAAAGGCTTTTTTTCACTATTATGTACCCATTATAGAAAGAAACTTTTATTTCATGCTCTCTTTATATAATTTATGTTCCACATCTGATCTACAATATGAATTTGTAAGATCTGTAGATGAAGCCATGTCTTATATTATTCTTTCAGATTAATTCTCATTTTTACATGGCTTTTCTGTAGAATTGTTAGATTCCTGGTTTTGCAGATGTTTATATCATCACAATTATGTAAGGTAAATTTGCACATAGATGTTGATGTATGATCTACTTTTTATTTACATTTCTTGATTTTCATTTGCCAGATGGAACAATTTTTTTTTTTATATTTTCATTAGTTCACATCAGAAAGGAAATTCATATTCGACATCAAAAGGGATTTTTTTTGAGAAAATGATCAACCAACCAGAGACTCAGTGACAAAAATTGTTATTTCGTACAAATAGTCTAGAGTGACTACGAACTTCCATAGTGTGTGTGTGAGTGTGTGTGTCTGTGTGATTACATCCTAAATCAGCTGCCAAGATGTGATGGAATCATGCAAAAATTAGAAAAAAATCCTATTTTTTATATTCCACAGCAGGAGTTCAGGTGGATCTCTGGCTAGAAAATAAGAAGATAAAATAGAAAGAGGCAAGAAAAGTAGATTCTGAGGCAAATTTATTATGACATTTTCTTTCTCATGGTTAGGTAGGTCAGGTAGATGGGCAAGCACAGACCTTATGATTTTGTTTATGCATTACTGTATCACTTAAGGGGAAAAAACTTTGGCTAAGAATAGTCTTGTGTTATATGATTGTAGAAAAACCTTCTGTATTGCCACTTAACTGTTTGATGCTGGGTCCTTACCTTTCCATTGAATTTGTACTTTAAATGCAGCTGTTTACTCTATGATAGCTACTACAATCAGAACTTCTATTTTTAAAGAAGTAATTAAAATAGAGAGGAAATCACTAAGCCTCTTCGACATAGCAAACAGTCGGACAGGAAAGATTTCATAGAGGTCTATAAAAGATTGAGTTGCATAGAGTGAATAAGAGCATGAATTGAAACTGAGAGGATGTGCACAAAACAACGACATTGTTCTTTGCAAAGTGTCTGGTTGAGCTGCAGGAGGCCTTGGTACATGTTGCTGTAGACTTCAAAAAGTTGGTGCTAGATTAAGAGGGAAAATGGCCATGCTTGCAAAAGAGAAATTCTCTGAAGAGTTTTCAATACAAAGATCTTTCCATTTGAAGATACCATGTCTGAATCAGGACATCCCTCAGACTCAAGTAGCTGACAGTAAGGAAATGCTCATCAGGTTTGCCATTTTCATAAAGTCTTTGCCATTTGTGTTTGGACATTGCTGTAATCAAGATTTTGAACTAGTTTCTGTGTGGTTTTGTATATTCTTGTTTTAAAAAATATAAACTGCCATCTAAAATATTTTAAAGAACAGAGGGAAACCTGACAGTCTCGGAATAATTTTCTTCCAGGAGCAGAACTCGTGAATGAATAAGAGAGCTTGAAAGCGAAGATATACAGTCTCAGAATCTTGAAAAACAGAACACAAATATGGCTTTTACATAAAAAACAGAGCTGGCTGCAGGACTCCAGCTGGGGTCTCACCAGAGCAGAGCAGAGCAGAGGGGCAGAATCCCCTCCCATGCCCTGCTGGCCACACTGCTTTGGATGCAGCCCAGGACACGTTTGGCTTTCTGGGCTGTGAGTGCACATGGCTGGGTCATGTCCAGCCTCTCATCCACCAGCACCCCCAAGTCCTTCTCGACAGGGCTGCTCTCCATCTGTTTATCCCCCAGCCTGTGTTGATACTGGGAATTGCCCTGACCCACTTGCAGCACCTTGCACTTGGTCTACTTAAATCTCCTGAGATTCCCCTCGCCCCACTTCTCCAGCTTGTCCAGGTCCCTCTGGATGGCATCCCATCCTTCAGGTGTGTCTACTGCAGTACTCAGCTTGGGGTTATCTAGAAATTTTCTGAGGGTGCACTTGATCCCTTCATTTATGTCATTGATGAATATATTAAATAACACTGGTCCAAATTGATTCCTGAGAGACACCACTTGTCACTGATGCCCACTGGGACTCTGAGCCATTGACCACTACCCTCTGGATGCCACTACCCAACCATTTTCAAATCCATCTAACAGTCCACTCATCGAATTCATCTGCCTCCAATTTAGAGATTTAGGGATGTTGTGGAAGACTCTGTCAAAACCTTTAGAGAAGTCCAGATAAATGACATCTGTAGCCCTTCCCTTGTCCACTGATGGAGTCACTCCACCATAGAAGGCCAGTGGGTTGGTTAGGCAGGACTTGCCCTTGGTGAAGCTGTGCTGGCTGTCCCAAATCACCTCCCTGCTCTCCACGTGCCTTCGCACAGCTTCTAGGAGGATCTTTTCCATAGTCTTCCCAGGCACACAGGTGAGGCTGATGGGTTCCCAGTAGTTCCCAGGGTCCTCCTTTCTACCCTTTTAAAAGATGGGTACAATGTTTCTGCTTTTCCTGTCACCGGGGACTTGACCTGACTGCCATAACTTTTGAAATATCATGGAGAGTGGCTTGGCAACTACATCAGCCAGTTCCCTCAGGACTCTGCAATGCATCTCATTGGGACCCATAGTCTTATGTACATTCAGGTTCCTCAAGGTGGTCATGAACCAGGTCTTTACTTACGGTGGGAGGGACTTTGCTCTCCTGGTCCCCATTTCACTGTCCATTCACTCCAGAGGTGTGGCAGGACAGGTTGCCATAGAAGACTAAGTTAGAAATGTTTTTGAGCACCTCAAACTACGCCTTTTCCCTGGTTACCAGTTTTCCAGCATTGTT
>VZRJ01004652.1:8409-30243 GCA_013397565.1 Ptilonorhynchus violaceus | reverse complement strand
GCCTTCATTCACAAGGCAACAGTCAGGACATCACTCTGACAAGAAATAGCTCTTCTGTTGCAACAATATCATTTGACTGGCTGTATTTGGCTCTCCCTGAAGGGAATCATTACTTTCCTTCTTTCTTCGTGTTGCTCTTTGATTTCATTTCTAGTCTGCATGACAGTGTAATTGCTCACACAGGAGTAGAAATAGATTCAGCAGTAAAGTGGGTAAAGGAGGAAGACAGTGAAAATTAAATAGCAGCTGTATTGTTTTGCCACTGCATTGATGATTTGGGCAATATTATTTGCTCCTCACTGCACTAGCTACTATATGACTGTATCTCAATATCCTATAAATGCCAATTGGGCAGGTGCCCTAAAACTTAACTGTACATGTGCAAAATTAAGAAATTAGTTAGTCACAACCTGAGTTTCAGTTAAGACATGAAAGGAATTTCAGTTTGGGCTTTCATAGAAGAAATTTTTGGTTTCAAAAAGTTTACATGTCCAAGGTGGCAACAAGGCAAATGCTAAGGGAGGTTATGGATAGGGATCCCCATGAACACTCATGGAGGTGGCATTGAGGAACAAGGACCTTGACCACTAAGTAAAGAAGCAGTAAACCAAGTCCCATGGCAAAGTTAGTACCCAGTATATCACAGAATTGCAGAATGGTTTGGGTTGGAAGGGACATTAAAGTTCATCTCATTCCAGCACCCTGCCATGGACAGGGACACCTTCCACTAGACCAGGTTGCTCCAAGCCCTGTCCAATCTGGCCTTGAACACTTTCGGGGATGGGGCAGCCACAGCTTCTCTGCGCAACCTGTTCCAGGGCCTCACCACCCTCACAGCCAAGAATTTCTTCCCAATATCCCACCTAACCCTGCCCTCTGTCAGTGGGAAGCCATTCCTCCTCGTGCTATCGCTCCTCATCCAAAGTCCCTCTCCGTCTCTCTTGGAGCCCCTTCAAGTACTAGAAGATGCTCTAAAGTCTCCCCAGAGCCTTGACCCTGTGGTAATTAAGTTTTTCCTTGCACTGGACTGGAGCAGTGACACACTGCTGAAAGTCCAATGCAAAGAGAGTTTCGAATACCACCAGTTTCTTCTGTCCATATTACTCATGGCAGGTAACTTCATGGTCTAACTCTGCAGTCTCCTGGCATTATCCCCCTTCCACCTCCAGTGACTCTGCAGAGCTGAGGGATATACTGATGTAAGGTCACATCTCTAATTGCTCTCATGCCAATGGATGCCTACAGAGTAGACAAGCTTGCAACACAGCTTAAAGGCCAAGCAACCAGGATAACCTCTTGTTTTCTATTAGATCACTGAATCCGGGGTGTTGTGGCAACCAGGTATCACCTAAGTGATCTTACACTTCGACAGCTCAGAGCCTGCAAGCCAAAAGTACCTCCTGTGAAAGCAAAGCACACACACATGCTTTGGCTACAAAGACACCCAAATTTATTCCATTTTATTGTACAAAGTAAAATACAGATATATAATCCAACCTTTTTCTATTTATATATGCTTTGGATGCATATCCAGACACCTTATTCTTGGAAATGGAAAGGGAATTCAAATCCATGATGCTTTATCCATCCTCAAGGCACCTCTTCTAGTGGCATTCCCACTGTGCAGAGGTTTAAAATCATAGAATCATGGAATAGTTTGGGTTGGAAGGGAAAGATCCTCTAGTCCACCTTCCCTGCAATGAACAGTGATATTTTCAACTAGATCAGCTTGCTCAGATCAGGTAATGGTTTATGGGGATAAATACAAATAAAATAATAAAAAATGCATAATAGTAATAAAGTACATAATTTTTTAGATATACTATATAAAATATATAATAATAAAAATATTGGTGCAGATATTTTTTGCAAAAACTACTCTGGCAGAAAACCCTTCAATCCATCTGCTGGGGTACCAGATCCAAAATGACGAATATTCCACTGGAAACATTCCTGCAGCTTAATGAGCTGCGTTTCTCCCATGTGCCAAGTGTGTAACACAAGTGAGGGATAGGGAGACATGCTACACACAACATAGGCAATGTGACAACAACACAGCCTTCAACAATGCAATACAGATGTGGATGAATGCAGATTAACCTACATTTGGTCTGATCGCCCGCATCTGCCGTGTCTATCTGTATTGTGTATTTGAGCTTGTCCTACTTCCTTACAAGATTTTATATATATAATTCTAAATTACTAAATTGCTTTTTTTTTTTGCTAATTACTAAATTACTTAATTGCTAAAGTATTCTTTAGCATCAAAAGTGATAAGCCAGTCACTGGCTTTGACAGAGGGCTGAATTCTGCTTGCCATTTTACACTTTCCTGTGCAATGCCCCCATTGAATGTTTCTATAGTTGAAATTAAGAGGCTGTAATTCTTTTTAACTGGAAAAACCATAACAGATCTGGGTGTGAACTAAATAGACGAAAGAAGAGAGCTGAGGCTTGAGCAAAGATCTTCAGATAAAGGATTACTGAGCTAAGAGAACGCAATGAAAGACTGAGTCAGATTTCCTCTCCTATATTTACAATTAAATACTGTATTATTGCAAGGGCTGCAAAATCCAGTTATTAAACTGATTTGTGCTGTAGACAATAAGGTGAAAAGTTGGCATGACATACGTGGAATTACTGGAGAGGAAATGTGGATTATTCCATTGAATTGCCCTGGGTGCTGTGGGGAAGGTTGTTCTAAAAGCACCATGAAAGTCTAGGAAAAGGCAGAAGGGGTTTAAACTGAAACAAGGGTTATTTAGATTAGTGTGCTGGTTTGAACACGAACCAGCAGGAGGAATGAACCTCAAACAAACCTTGAGAGAGATTTTAGGTCAGAGTTACAATTTTAATAGAAAGGTTACAATAAACGCAGTAATACAGAAACAAAACTGGCTTAAACCCACAAGGTCAGAGTACAACCTGATACCCTGTTGACCAGGGTGGTAGTAGTAGTCCAGTTAAGCAGTGGTGGTAGTGCTGTTGAAAGCAGTGGTCCTGTAGAAAGGTCTGGAACTGTGGGAAGTTTGCCTTCTCTGCTGGGTACCCAGTGGTGGTTGTCTCTCAGTCCTTGGCCCTTTTTATGTGGTGGTTCTGGGGTGGTACCTCCTCCATGGTGGGGATTACCACAACGGAAATTATGTAATCCTATGAGTCATAGGATATTTCTGGAGTTCTATTGACGGGCCATTAGCAGAGATTGAAAGAGAATGTTATAACAAAGGGACTCTTGTAATAACAAAGGGACTCCTGTAATAAACTTAACAAATAGTTGTCTGTAGTTTAACAAATATTAATCCATAGTCTTTAAGGAAAATAGAAACAAAATTGCAGGAACTTTTAAACTGCAAGAAACACAAGGCTTTTAGACAGAGAACAGAAGAGCTAAAACCTGCCAACTTGGCACAACGAGGGACTTACATAAGACCCTATCAAGTACACATGGGCAAGAGGGAAAGGTGAAAAAGTCCACCAAGAGGAAGACTACAGCCTTCATCCAACGACCACCCAGGACGACCACCAGGAGGCAATGCGCATGCATAAAAATATGCAAATAATATTCATAAGTTCTGGGAAATTATTAGCATATAACCACCTTTTCTTAAAAATATTATGCATATGCATATAGTTGAAAGGATATAACCTTGTATCCTATCCTTGGGAGGCGGACATGTTGGGCAGAGCGATCCCCAGTGTCCCCCGCACCGAATAAAGGAATACCTGCTTCAAAAGATGAGAGTCTTTGAAGTTTTCATACTGCAATTTTTGCGAAAATCAAGATGACCCTCTCAGGATGGGTGGTGCTGCTGTTTCCCAGGGGAGTTATCACGGTTGAGGTAAGAAACAATACCCCACCTCACATGGTCTGCCGTTCCTCAGCTCATAGCCTGAGGGACCAGGTGTGTACCCAGCTACTGTGAACGACCCATCGTTAACCAGCCTATCAAGGAATTATGTGGATGGTGATACAATACATACGTTGGTTAAACCAGGACAATTAGATATTAGGAAGAAATTCCTCCCTGCGAGGGTGGTGAGGCCCTGGAACAGGTTGCCCAGAGAAGCTGTGGCTGCCCCATCCCTTGAAGTGTTCAAGGCCAAGTTGGACAGAGCTTGGAGCAACCTGGTCTAGTGGAAGGTGTCTCTGTCCATGGCAGGGGGTGGAAGTGGGTCATCTTTTAACGTCCTTTCCAACCTGTGACTCTATGTCTAAAGTGGGATGAGCAGATGAGCAGATAGTTTCTGGGAAGAGTGTCAGAGAACTGGAGGTAGGAAAGCTTCTTTGGGAAGAGACAATGCTTAAGATACCCAGGCATCTTTTTGGAAAGCCATAAAACACACCAGCACAAGTCACTGGGACTGTGTGGGTGTAGTGAGGAGCAGAATAACAACCATTAAAGTTTATCACTTTTAACTTTTTATTGAGTGTAATAATTCATTTCACTTCCAGTTAACCCATCTTTCTTTAGAAGCTATCCCTGCCAGAGGGAGGCACAAAAGTTAGATGAATTGCAGAAAATGAGAAAATGCTCTCCATTTTTCCACCCCAAGCTTGGGAAACCACCAGGATCACTTGTGCATCAACAATGTTGTAATAGGGCGGTCTCACTGACTTCAGCTCTTTAACAACTGGATTACTCCCATGGTACCAAATCAGTAAATACTGGGACCATCAAAGCTGTCTCATGGGAGTCTGGGGAAGAGACAGCAGAAGGCACTGGAACAGATGGCTCTGTTGTGAAATCTCCTCCTAATTACTTAAAAACAAGGACTGATATGAGTGAACGAAGCAACTAGTGGTCACTGCAGGTATCACACTGTCCACACCAAAGCTGTCACAAAATAAAAAAGAGTAAGGAGGACTGTAGAAAAACTTTATACAGAAAATGGTAAGAAAGCATGTTCTGGAAGAAGGTGGTTTTATAATTATTTGGTTGTTTTCAAGGGCTCCTCCGCTGTTTGCAAGGAGCGTAAAGCTCTGAGAGCAAAGCTCAGACCAAATGAGTTGTGTCTTTATACCAAAGGTGCTCATGTTCAGAGGTCCCTCACTGTGCTACATCAAATGCATCACCCTGAACCCATCAAAAATATCAGGAAGACACACCGTTCACACATGCATGAGAAAGAAAATCCCAGGCTATGTGCACAGCTGCCTGTGCCAGCAAAGGGGTTCTAGAAATGCTGCATGCAGAAAACAAAGCCTAGAGAGCTGCACAGGCTAGGACAAAACCTCAGAAACATTCAAGAGACTCGGAGCCTATTCCCATTTTGGGTAGCATCTTGCATTGACATGGTTTGGGAAGCCGATGGGGATGTTACCACCCAGGGATCTGATGTCCTGGGATCTTTCGGCAACACCAGGCCCAGCTTGAAACATCTGGAGGAAGTTGCAAATGGGTGTCTTGCTTTGAGACAGTGCTGCACTGATGCTCATGTGGCCAGAGACACCGGGTCTAGAGGAGGGCGCCATCATAATGTGGCTGTAAATAGCCTTAAAAATATGTCTGGATCATGGAAATCCACTTCCCAAGAAAGATATCATTAACATAGGACTGAATAAAAATACTCCTCCGCTGCATGCTCTCAGCAAGCATCATCCATCCCAGACCTACCTGCCAAACCCAGCAGCCAGCACACAAAAGTGTGCACAGCAATCTCTTTCCTAGAGCAAAAGAAGCTCCCAGGTACTAAATTTAGGGACTAAAAATTAAAAGCACCACTTTTATAAGTGTTCTGCAAAGAACTAGAAGGAGGATTTGTTGTTATGACACACTTTTGTGTGCACAGCAAATGTTTACAGTCTCTCCGAGCCATTTGTATCTGCTGGGTAAATAATATTTGTCTCATTTGAAAATGAGGCAATCTGCAAATACTTCTTCCTTTGGAGTTGTTCCAAGCTTAATCAAGAAATAAAGCATGCCAGGGATAAATGGATTAAGCAGGTACTTAATTGAGAGAAAGAGACAACGGAAAGATGTTCTTGTCTCCCAGGCAGAGCATGCAAGCTTTAAACACACTCCTAGATTGATATTTATTGCAACTCACAGAGCAGAAAGGTGCAGGACAAGCACTCTTTCCTCTTCCATAAATAATTCACCTCCCGTAGCAGTTCACAAAATGTTTATACTAAGTAATAATTAAATTTCGCATTGCAAAAAAACAACAGACATGATAGCCAAGAGAAAAATCAACCCAAAGGAGGGTGGGGCAAATGATTGCTTGGAAGCTGTCACATTGGGTTTCCTCTGCTAACTCAGTTAAATGGGGTCACTCTTGGCTGTACTCTGTTCTGTTTGATCAAATCCTGATCCTGTCCTGAATAACAGGGTGTTTTCCATTGATCCCTGTAATAACCACATGGAGCCTGCTCTTGAGTCACAGAATCATAGAATCATTTATATCGGAAAAGCTCTCTATGATCATCAAGTCCAACCATCAACCCAGCACTTCCAAGCCCACCACTAACTCCTGACCCCAAGTGCCACATCCACACACTTTCTGAACATCACCAGGTGTTTTCCAGCCAGGCAGGGCAGGTGCAGTGGTCCCACCTTAAGCTCTGCTGTCAAGTGATGATGCTTTTGATTTCAAGTCACCACAAATGTAAGGAGACTGTGAGTCCACTAACAGGTTATTTGGTCTTGGTTGCAAAGATACGCAAGGTCCAACATGGGGTAAAACTCCAACAGTTGGACCCCAACATGGGATAAAGGACTAAGAGCACGGCAGGGAGGAGAGAGGGCAGTGGGATGATGATTGATGATCAGCAGAAACCATCAAGATAATATAAATCAAATGTCAGCATGCACACACCCAAGCAGTTTTTAATAACACTCTAATTGCTTGATCCAACCTGCACCCTGGCGAGCATAAAGAAAAGCCAGCAGCACCAATGTCATTGCAGACAGAAAATCAATGCAGAGAATGAGTGGTAATGACTTACTTTTTTCCCTAGATTCACAGAGAGGGACTCTGGAGATATTCTCCTGGCATCTCCAGAGATGCACAACATCCCTCAGACTTGCTCCAGCAAAGCACTTAATACATTTTTAACTTTTGATATCCAAGTTTTGCTCCTCTTGGCTGTGAAAACAGCAGGTTTGAGCCTCCTATCCCAACCTTACATTTAATAGATTCAAAGACAATAATCCATTTCTCTCTTCCAAAACCATTCCATACTTTCCAGCTTCCTGCAGCAATCACGTCTGCTGCACTCCAGGCTTCTCTAATGGGTATTCTCATAACTTTCTCTGGTCCACGACTGCTGAAGTACAACACCAAAACCTGAATAAAAAAATCTACCTGAGTCTTGACTAATGTGGAAAGTGTCACATCCTCTCCATATATCTCAGTACATTACTTGCCCCAAAGTATTTATTTTTGGAGTATTTTCGTTGTTAATTTATTGTTTTTTAAAATAGAATAACATTACTGACATGTGATTTGTGATTCCCTGCAGAATTGCTCCTGCACCAGCTGTTCCCATCTGCACTGGCACTGCTGCTGATCCCTACCTCTGTGTCATTCTCTGTCCTCACCTCTCCTAAACAGCCACTTCTTTATTTCAAGCTATGTCTCCAACATGTCAAGATCTCTTTGAATTCCAATTCATGCAAAATGATTTAGCCAAACATAAGTGAAGGACTCAGCATGAGAGTACATGGATGAAATATGGCTCTGGACAGGCCCTCAGGTGGGAGGGTCCTAATGCCACGTTCTACCCATATAAATCTCTTACCTATAATAAGGTGTCAATTAGAATTACGGGAGGAACATAGTACTGCAAATTCAAATTGCTTGTGGGATATTTAAGGCATTCTATACCTAAAGGGGCTCCAAGAGAGCTGGAAAGGGACTTTGGACAAGGGTCTGGAGGGACAGGACAAGGGGGAATGGTTTCCCACTGACGGAGGGCAGGGCTAGATGGGATATCAGGAAGAAATTCTTCCTCATACGGCCCAGAGAAGCTGTGGCTGCCCCATCCCTGGAAGTGTTTAAGGTCAGAAAATCCTACTGATGGGCTATCAAGGATGAATCTGAGACAAATAACCCCTAAGTGATATAAAAAAACCTGTCCAAAACCGAGTTTGTAGTCATCAGCTGAGAAAAACCCAAGGAATGACATGAGAATTCGAAAACTGGTGTCCCTCAGGCTGCCTACCAGTGATCCTTGTCAGATCACCTGAATATGGACACCTCTCTACCTGTGGGCTGGATGTAAATGAATGAAATCAAAGGAAGAAAGAGGAAAAATCCAGTTAGTTATGTATTTTGTAAATAAATATCTTCTCCTTCCACAAGGTCTTACACTGAACATTATACAATAATTTACCATAATATTTCATAAGTAGAATATCCTTGATCATTTGTCACTGTGGAAGCTTGGAGCACATCTCCAGAACCTGTGCAACTTCCAAGGGATGTCTCCACACAGCAGACAGCAATAGAGTGTGCACAGCAATTGGGGTCATGGTGATTTGCCCCATTTCCCCTTCTGCATAACACACCCATGCAGTTTCTATAACAAGGGCATAGCCCTGAACCTGGACACTGCCAGACTCTGGTCCAGCACCCAGCAATACTCATATGAGCTGGAACGTGGTGTCTGCTGAAATCCAGACTGGAGAACAGGTTAAATCAGAATTGTTTGAAAGTGTTTTGAGACCTTAAAACAAAATATAGCCTCTATGTATTTCAGTGCTTACAGCTCCCCTCATTAGAGCAACGAGGGTATGAAAGTGGGGTACAGCAGTGCACCACTTTCAGACATCTTCACCCTTCCCAGGCCATAATTACAAGACAAGCCTCTGTTTCCTCCTATTTTGCATCATGTCCAAAGCCTGACATGAAAGCACCAATTTTACACAATCATTCAGTTTGACTTCCCACCCAATTTCCATATCAAACATCAGTGTGACATAGTCCAAAGCCTGGCTATTAGATCCCAGCACTAACTCCTTGGAGAATCCCTCCCCCCAAGAGGGTGTGAAAAAGATGATGATGTGCATGTCACCACTGATTGAGTACTAGACATGAAGACCCATGGGAAGACCAAAGATTGAGATAGGAAGGGCTGGACAGACACACTCAGCTGCAATTCAAAACCACAGCCTGTTGAGTTTAAAGAAACATCTTTCAGTTGTTCCCTGCCAGCTTTGGACATCGCACCACCCTGCAAGATCTTTGTTCTAGAGGAAGCTGAATGCTTCCTCAAACCACTTAACTCCAAGAGCTGGGCTTTACAAACACTTACCAGAAGTACTGCCAAGACTTAAGTGACTAGAGGTACCAGCAGAAGCCCAACCAGAAAACCATCGTCTAAGGCAACAGATGTGCCTGCATTTTCTGAGGGTTTCCAATTCTCAGAGCAGTCAGGGAGACAAATTGCAACTGGTCATAAAAGAAAAATCTCTCTTGGGAGGATGAAAATCTTCCATGTACAGGGATCAGCATACCATGCTAGCTTAGCAGTCCTAGAACAAGCAAGAAGGGGAATCTTGGTAAATGGGGCTGGGGAGAACCTCAAGAACACAATTCAATTCAGCCCATGCTCTGGGATCAGGATCAAGCAATGGACCTTTGCATCTCCTCTGAAAGGCTGGTTGGCTTTCTGGAGATGCTACAGCCAGTCAATGGCTGAAACAACATGTCTTGTGTCATTCCAGAGTTCACACCAGCCAAATGCTGCAGAGCCTCCCAGCTTTGTGGGTTATACAGAGCCATGGGAGAATTTCTATGAGACACCAGGAAATCACGTCTCCCCTTAAAGCAAGTTGTGGCTGCCCCATCTCTTGAAGTATCCAAGGCCAGGTTCGACAGGACTTGGAAAAACCTTTTCTAGTGGAAAGTGTCCCTGCTCATGGCATAGGGTGGAACTGGATGAGCTTAAAGGTCCCTTCCCACCCAAACCATTCTGTGATTCTGTGATCCTGCTCTGAGCTTTGTTCCAATGCTGCTATGCTGTCAGAAGCTTTTAGCCACCAATGGAGGTTCAACCACTGCAACTTTCAACGCCACCTTCCCTGCTCTCTGCATGATGATGCTGCCAAAACCCATCCCAGTTCCCACACACATGGTTTTCCTCGTGTCCTCCCTCCACTGGGCTGCTTGCCAACACATCCCTCTCTCAGGATCCTCTGTGTGAGTTGTCATAGCTACTGACTCACACTGTGATAAGCTCTGCTGCTTGGCTGAGACTGGTGCCTTCGTCCCCTAGATGCATGGGATACCTGGCTGGGGACTGTCACCCAGCCATGGCAAACCCAACCCAGGGTTTTCATACCTTCATAGGATCTTGCATGGGCAACCTCCAATCCCACCTTTCTTACCTCATCTCAGATCTTCTGCACATCCATTTATATCCAAATAAGAAGAGCACAAAACATGGTCAAAGTCCTGATCCGCAACCCAGCATGCTGGTGTTCACAAACCCTGCAAACTGGCAGCTAATTCTCTCCCTAGTTTTAGGAACTTAACTGATAGTCTGCTCTGATGCACTGGTAGAAAACTGTGGCTCAGGCTGCAAGAGAGTTTGGAAGATCCTGAGGGTCCTTTCAACCCCCTGCTGGGGTTCAGGGTGATGAAGCTACACAGTTGAAATGGGTGTGAGAAGGGAGAGGGATCCTGTGCACTGAAATGGCATCCTGAGGGCACCTGCAGATTTTCCTCTAAAGTCTCATCCAATAAACCAACCTGTCGGAACCCTGAGATCAGATAACTGCAACCTTTCAGTATTGACAGGTAATGAATTCCAAAGTCACACAGTGTTTGATCTGAGGACTTGGAAAAGACTTCCCTTAGCTGATGATAACACTGAGATTGCTACTGTGTAATTAAAAAAGCAACTTGTTATATCACTGGGTGAAATATGTAGAGATGTAGAAAATCAGGTTTATGAGTTGTTAGTAATGTATTAGTGGCAAGATGGAGAATTTTGGGTGTGGGTTTTTACTTCTTTCTTCCTTCTTCCTCACAAGTCTGGGTAGTCTAACATTGGTTCAAAAAGGCCGCAATGCAGATGCTAAATGAATGGTCACTGGATTATAAGTAAAAACATGTTAGTTGGCAGCTCTTAATTGGATAAATAAGACTTTAAATAGCCTTGGAATTCACAACTCAAGGCCATTTTTCCACCTTGTTACCTTGAGCTCGTTCTGTGCTGCTATATCATAGATAAGAACTTAATAAACAATCTAATTAGAAGACCATCTCAGCGCCTCCTGCGTTTCACTCCAAACTCTGAGCAAAGAATTCTCGAAACAGTAAAGGTAGAAACAGAAACGATGGAATTATCACCAACCGACAGCCCCCGTGCTGTCCCCCCAACAGTGCTGCCTAAATCTGGGAATGGGACCAGACAGGGTTCACATTCCTGCTTGTGTTTCTAGCCCATCAGAGTGTTTTCAGGCAAAGCTCCCTGCACAAGAGCAGATGCACAGCCTCCTTCAAGGTGAAAAGCAAAGTGAAATGTGGGACGAAGCCTGAAGTTCAGCAATCAGGGCTGAAGAATTTCCTTCTCCTGCATCTGTGTAACATCTTTTCCCACTCATTCAGCACAGACACAAAACTTAGGTTTCTTTACCTCAATTTTCCTAGTACTTTAATTTACCAGGTTTATTGGCCTGGCCAGTTGCCACCTTACAAAGCCAAGTATTCAGACGGTCTAGCTGAAGTTCTGGAAAACTCCAACTGTCCATCACTTCATAAAATGTGCTTCCTCAGATGTCAGAAAGAAATAGATTTGATCCTCCTCCTTGGGAGATGAGCTCTCTGTCCATCCTCCCCTCTTTGGGTGTGGCCATGGTAACTTCTGTAGTTGATTTAATGGAAAGGAATCAGGAGAGAGAGGTCACATTGGGGCAAATATTAACTAATTCACCTAATAATTAATTTCACATAATCATAATGTAATTGACTGATGGTCTTTACACATAGGAGTCCCACAAGAAAAATATTGATCAGACCTTGTGCAAGGGGAGCAAGATTGGGACGAGTGGGATGAGTGTGGAGAAGGTAATCTGAGTTCATATGATCTAAGCAGTTGCAGATGCCTAATCTCTGGAAGTGTTCAAGGCCAGGCTGGATGGGGCTTGGAGCAACCTGGTCTAGTGCAAGGTGTCTCTGCCTGTGGCAGGAGGTTGGACTGAGATGATCTTTAAGGTCCTTCCCACTCCAAAACATTCCGGGACTAACTACTTTGATTAATTAATATATAGCTCCACTCCAGAAGGCCACTAGTTTTTTTAACACCACCACCTTCTAATTTTTCCTTTTTCTGAGCAGCAAAGCATCTGCGCAGTCTCACACATCTTTAATCCTTTTAAAGCATAAGAAAAGAAAAGCAGCAGCCAAGCACCATTAGTCGGGCACTGGCAACCTTGCAAAGTATTCCACCAAGAAAACTCTGCCTGTATTCCAAGACAGCATCTGCAAGGTTGGGCAGATAAACACCCTGTGAGAGCTAACATGGAGAGGATGTTGGAATGCAGGAGAAAGCTGACTGCATTCAGCAGGACCACCCATAGGAATGCCACAATAATCCGGATTTTCTTTCCCATACAGTGGAGATCACAGAATCCCAGAATGGTTTGGGTTCGAAGGTACCTTAAAGACCACCCAGTTTCATCCCTCTGCCACATGCAGGGACACCTTCCACTAGATTAGATTGCTCCAAGCCCCATCCAACCTGGCCCTGAACACTTCCAGGGAAGGGGCAGCCACAGCTTCTCTGGGCAACCTGTGCCAGGGCCTCACCACCCTAACAGCCAAGAATTTCTTCCCAATATCTCACCTAAATTTCCTCTCCTTCAGTTTGAACTCATTCCACCTTGTCCTGTCACTACAGTTTCCAATGAATGGTCCCCCTCTGGCTTTCTTGTAGGCCCCTTCAGACACTGGAAGGTGCTGTGAGGTCTCCATGCAACCTTCTCTCCTCCAGGCTGAATTACAGCTCCACCATAAACAAACGAACCAAACAAAAACCACACAAAAAGACCCCAACAAAAAACCTCAAGCTAAACCTCAAATTAAAAAAATAAAGTTAAAATTAAAAAAATATGGACATTAAATTAGATTTTAAAATTAATTCTTAAAAATGTAAAATATCATTTTAAAATTAACATTTAACATTTTAAAAACATTTATAATTTTAAGAATAACAGCCTCCCCACCTTCTCAGCACTAAAACCTCCTATTTTGTAGTGTCAACAGCACAGCTTGCAGCCAGGTCATGAAGGCAGCAGGAGTCTCTCCACATGAACACTGTGTGTGCAAAGTGCTACAGGTTCTCCTCAGCTGGAGGCACTGTTTGATCAAAAATATATTACTAATAGAAAGAAAAGTTTGCTATATAATGAGCTATTAATGCAAACAAAGCAGTTATTATTAGAAAGCAAAATGTTTGCTATAGAACACCCACAATGCTGGACTTGGGGAGGAGAGATGAGTTGGAGGCTAAAGGAGTAACTTTGTGAACAGCCCAGTTTGCATGTATAGTATTTTTATAATACATATAAATATGTATAAATAGATATACAATATATCATATTACTCCATAAAATATAGTAATCTATAAAAATAAACATCTATAATTACAAAAATATAAATATATAAATATATAAATACNTATATATATATATTTAACATATCCATATATATTAATATATATTTTTAAATATATATACATATATATATATATATAAAAATACATTCAGTTCAGAGCAAAGAACAGCGAGATTGATGTAGGATTGAGTGCAGAAGTACTTAAAAAGTGAAGGCTTGTTCAGCTGGTAGGAGACAGGAAAAGCAAAGGTCACTCTCTAAATGTGAAAGAAAACAAATTTACAACAGCTCTTTGAGATTTATTTGAAAAAGAAAGGATAGGTAGTCTAAATTAGCTGATCCCTCTCCTCTTTATTTACTGTTTGTGTTACAGAGGTGGCTTGAAGCCACCAAGTAAAAGTGGGATCTGCCCTACAGCATCAGCTTCTGCATCCCAAAGAAGCTGGTGGTCTCACCAGACACAGCAATATGTGGAAGGAGAGGAGGAGAGATGTTTGACATGTCCTTTGACATGATAACTGACTTAACAGACAAAAGAAATGTGAAAATCTATTGGGTTTCAGTAAATCCAGGGCCATGTGGGAAATTATTAATTAAGCCAGTGAACATGAACATCAGCAGAACAGGAAACCAGGCAAGGGAATTGACAATGATGAGTGTTGGAAGGCTGAGCTCCAGCCTGGAAGGAGGTTAGCAGTGTTTAACATTTTTAAGGTTGACTTTGGCACAAAAAACGTAGGGCAACACTGATGAGACATCCTAATGACACAACATCATAGGCAGCACCAATGTATAGAAGGATCGGGAAGTCACAGAGGAAGGAAGGGATTGACCTTGACTGCCATGTTCAAAATGGAATGAAAATTAGTAGTTGTCCTGGTTTAAAAGACAGGTGTCTGTCAAGGAAGGTGGGAACCTCCCTGGAATAGAAAGGGTGACCCCCTTCCTCCAAATTATTATACCCTTGAAATTATGGGGCTTTCAGGCAAAGATATGGGGAAGGGAATAACGGTTCTTTACTAGGATCTATATATAACAAGACAGACAAACAGCAACAGTAAGAAAACAGAAAACCAAATAACAGCGTTTTTCTCGCCCGTTGAGCAATGTCCCTTTTTGGTGTAGTTGTGACCACACCCAGCAAGGGCGCTGTTGGTTCCCAGCGAGGCGACGGCTGCAGTGACTCTCGCGGCCAGCAGGGGGCGCTGGCAGGCCCCGGTGAGGCAGGGGCGGGGTAAATGGTTCCCCCGCGGCTGCCGGGGGNATGGTTCCCCCGCGGCTGCAGGGGGCGCTGTGGCACGAGCACGGTGACCTCTCCACATGGCAATGGCGGCTCGGGCACGGGGAAGGAGGGGAGGTGGCTTCCCTCGCGCAGAAACCGCAGCAGATCACAGTCTCAGAGCCCAACACACAGCGGTAGCCGCAGCAACAAGCGGCAGGCAGGACCTTAGCAGGAGGCAGTCCTGGTCCCAGGCTTCAGACAGGCATAGCTGCAGCAACACATGGTGGGCAGGGGGCTCGGCACAGAGTGGCCCCAGATCTCAGCACATCAGCACCCAAGACAGGAGAAAAACGGAGTGGGAGGGCCCGAGCCCTCGAGCTGAGCTACACTGTAGCAGAGCAGCCAACTGCTCCTGGCAAAACGAACGTGCTATTTTAGGTTCCCAACTGCGCACAGACTGACCCACCCACAGCTAAGGGACTGTTAAGTCACAATGTAGCAGTGCCCCTGCACGATTAACACACATCTCCACACGCGCAGCCACTCTGCTCTGATCTCGAACTGGGAGAGGGAGAGCAACTCCCTGTCCCCACCCCCACCAGGATCCCAGCTGGGCTCATAAGCATCACGATACCCCTGAGCTGGGAAGGGGGAGGGGGAAGAAAGAGAAACAGTAACAGTTTTTGGGCATCTGAATATGGGATAACAATCCCCAAGACAGTAGTTAATTCCAGTCTTGGTACTAATCACCATGACTTTTTTGCTATGGGATGTGACTGCCTAAGGAAAACAGCACAGACATCCTTGTTATCATAGAGTAAATGAAGGATTAATAATGAATCCGTGATGCCCACAAACACGGCTCGTGAGTCTCAGCTGAAATGGAGACCTCATCTCCAAAGGGTAACAGTCTGCATCTCTGTTTCTTAAACAGAGATTTCATCTAGGAAGAGCTGGAGAGAAAAGGTTGATACAGGAAGTAAAAATTTTTATTTGCTAGCTACAGAGTCAAACGATGTGGATACTGTACTTGGAGACACTGAGCAGGGACATCCAGACAGGAGAAAGTCACTAAGTATCCCAATAAAACAGCAAAAAAAAGAGAGATAAATAAACCCAATGAAACAGCAAACTACAACCTGTCCATTGACCTAGACTGGAAATGAGTTGCAAACCATCAGAGACTGAGGTCTTGGCACACCCTTCCTGCTGGCATCATGCAACTAAAAATTCTGCATTTCTGAGACAGAGCCTTGGGTGTTCTTCATAAAGACTAAATAACAAACCACATAACTGGACTTCAAAGTACAGAGGGTTCCACCCAGCCCCATGTGCCTAAAGGTCCCGCTGAGGTGACCCAACTGAGCAGGAGCAGAGGAAAAATTGCTCAAGCATGTTGACTCCATCACCTGAATGCCACCTCCACCTCTTCCTCCTATTCCACCCTGTCCTAAGGCAGGCACAGCCCAGCTCCCAACTTGCACACAGTCAAAGCAGCAAAATTCAGTCTTGCCTACACTGCTGAGCAGCTCCCAGTTGGCTTTTGGGGCTGGATGTTGTTCACCTTAAATTGATTGCAGGGCACATACTCCAACTCGGAGGTACCTACCACCAAGTGTTCCCCCAGACTGGAGATACCACCAGTCTTTCTCAGCTGATGGACTATACCCAGAGGAGATCAAGAGCGTGGCAGGATAGCTCTCCGCCTGCATCATCCATCTTCATGCTCTTTGTGCCTTAGGAAACATCAAGGCCATTAGTTATTAGTTATACAACTGGCCCCTGTGGTATCAGCAGACATTGTGTCTCCTCCTGCTGCTAAAGGTACATATCAAGTGATTGCCAAGACAGAGCTCAGCCTCAGCCAAAGCAGCCGAACACCTCTCTGAACAGCCTTTTCTGCATGGAAGAAAACATTCTGCCCCTTCCCTTCCACCTGAGAAGAAAATTGGATCCATCTGCCCACACGGGTTACTTTAATAAACACACTTATAGCTGAAACAACACTGGGAAATCGTATCTGCCCAGGAATGTTCCCTGGCAGTGGAGTGTGGGACAACCTTCACTCATGCTATTAAGCCTCTTTAACCTCTAAAACCAAGGTGGTTGCATCCAAACTTCTTGTAGGGATCAGTTCTTGGCTTGGGAGTGGGTGCTACCAAACTCAATCTGAGAAGAGGGCTAGGGACAGTTTCAAGAACTGGAGTGTACATGATTATTTTTCCACACCCAGGAACATGTCCTGGCACTCTTTAATTTACTAGTACAGACATAACCTATGGATCTGATCAGGAATTTCAGAAAGCGATTGAAAATTTCCCATCTTGCAGTAAGAGCAGTGTTATTAGCGTTCTCACCAAGGCAGAAGATGTCCTCCACTGGAGATTTTCAAGAACAGATTAGATAAAATCACAGAAACACAGAATGGCTTGGGTTGGAAGGGACATTAAAGATCATCTTGTTCCAGCACCCTGCCATGGGCAGGGACACCTTCCACTAAACCAGGTTGCTCCAAGCCCCATCCAACCTGGCCTTGGACACTTCCAGGGATAGGGCAGCCACAGCTTCTCTGGGCAACCTGTGCCAGGGCCTCACCACCCTAACAGCCAAGAATTTCTTCCCAATATCCCATCTAACCCTGCCCTCTGGCAGTGGGCAGAGGCATTCCCCCGTGTCCTGTCCCTCCAGGCCCTTTTCCAAAGTCGCTCTCCAGCTCCTGGAGCTCCTTTAGCCACTGGCAGGGGTTCTCAGGTCTTCCCAGAGCCTTCTTTTCTCTCCCAGCCTGTCTCCAGAACAAAGGGGAGTATGAATTTCCTGCCCTTGTGTATCTTGGTCCAGCCTTCCCACGTGGACATCCCTCCCTAAAGTATCTCCTCTGTTTCTCTGAAAACTGCACAGCAAGTCTCCAGTGCTGACTCATTCATCTCTATAGCTACTACAAATTCTCATTTGCTCCACATCTTTAGTACCTCCAGGGTTTGAGATGAATGACAGAACATTAGCAACAGGCAATTCTTTAATACTAGAGGCAGTCCAAAATTTTCCATTGAAGCCTTCACTGTTTTGTTTCCTCTGCTAGGAAAGGAAGTCGGTGGGAGAGAAAAAATAATTGGTCTGGTAAAAAAAAATAAAATATCTGGTTCAGCAATATTAATTCTCAGGGGGAAATTCATCGCCTTAGTACTCATTTTGACACCTTACAAAGGGGGTGAAATGGTTCCTTCTTTTGTAAAGGTAACAAAAAAAGCAGAATGCAAGACAAAGAAGAAGAAGGGGGAAAAAGCACCAAAGAAACACCTAATTCTGGCATTTTTCCATAATTTCCAAATAAAAATGGAAAGCATTCATTCATTCCTTCTTTCATTTTGCCAAATGTGCTTCTAATTGTTCCACCAACAAATGCCACTGTCTGCACATTTTGTCACCTGGTCTCTCTGGTCCCAAACCCGCAGGGTCAAGTCCAGCCCACTCCATCCTTTGGTGCAGCAGGGAGAAGACTCTGCCCATCCCTTCCAGGAGTTCAGGAGGAGAAATTCCCTCTCAAGCGTTCCAGTACTGGGGTCACCTCTGTGCCCAATACAGATAAAGCCCTCAATGATGCCACCAAATCTTCCTATGGGACATCAGAGAACTGAACAAGAAACAGCTCCATCCACCAGCAGCAGCTTTCCAAGGGACTGGTCACTGATCTGACTGCAGGATTCCCTGGTCCTTGGCCCCTCAGGCCCCCAAGAAGCAGGACCACAGAGGGGGTGAAGGAGATGTAACCTGCCTTGGTTACCTGTAAACTTGGGCAACACATGTGCTGGAACAGGAAACTGAGGCACAAAGCCCCTCAGTGCAGGAACCTCTGTCACACCAAGACACACAGTGATAGCAGTGGAAATAAATACATAAATAAATCCCATGTATAAGTGAATAGTTAATAAATTATAGGTAATAAATATAAAATATAAATAATGTAAATATTATCAATAAGATAAAGAAATACCAGAAATACTAGAAATAAATCCTATTTATCCTGTAGGATCCCTGGGCATAGGCAGTCTCTGGCAGACATCCACAGTCCTGCTGCTCTGGCCTCACTGAAGGCTTCTGGCTCAAACAGTAATGCAAACAAATCACTCATTCCTCCGGCTGGGAGGAGCCTCTATCTTGCTTGGACATCACCACCAGGCATCGCCTCTGCTCTGTACCTCTGGGCAGACCCAGGAGGAGGTCACAGGCGCATAGTCTCTGCAATATTCATCTGTCTTAGTATACAGAGGTTAGAAAAGGGAATTCTTCCCTTTAGCATGGACTTCCCCCATGACCTTGGGCTAGTTGCTTACTCTATCCCATGTTCTCAGGTATTCCTCACATGGAAATAATACCCAGTGGAACAGAGCAAGCTTAAAAACTATTGCTGATCTGCTCTTTGGTTTCACCAAGGAATTGTTTCCCAGCCTTGTGCATCACACTACATTGATTTGCAGCAGTGGGAGAGGACTGTAAGGAAATCGTCCCCCGCTCTCTGCTGCTGGGGAGCCTTCATCCATGCACAAGGAGGAAAAGCCCCATGTGAGCCACCCTTGCTCCTCTCTAGCAAGGTCATTAGGAGATAATTTTGGCTGCTGGGTGGCCCACGAAGTTGCCTCAATAGGCTGTGGAATCTCCATCCTTGGAGATGTTCAATACCCACCCAGTATGTGAACAGCCAGGCAGTAATAAGGATTTGGAGAATTTGGTTTTTAAAAAGAACCCAAACAATAAACAACACTTAGAAGATGCCTAATTTGAACGGAAAATGAGAACAATTAGCCAAAACGTCACTTACGCATTAATGAAGAGGTGCTTATGTTCTAGGGCTGAGAGTCAAAGCAAACACTTTTCCTGCAATATGCTGCAAGGAAGAACAACATGGAAGTGGGAGACCACTTTCCCAAGTGGAAAGAGAAGCCCTAAGAGTACGGTGAAAGCCTACAAGCAACAAAAAGAGAGCTAAATCCTTCTAGTTCTTCTTAGATTTAACATCCCAGTTGATCCAAGCCCTTTCCTTTGGGAGGAATCCCAGCTCAGTGCCTTAGGAATTTGCCGGAGCCGACTGGAGGGATGGGAAGGTGAGCAATCTGCATTTAAATATGCAAATAAATAAGTCGAATTATCCTTTGTAGCAGTGGAAGAAAAGCAACACATCAGCTCTCCAGTTCCAGGAGAGATGTCTGCTTTAGCCCTGCCATCCCCAGCACGAGCCCAGATCTTGCAA
Source organism: Ptilonorhynchus violaceus (assembly GCA_013397565.1). Classification (NCBI taxonomy): domain Eukaryota; kingdom Metazoa; phylum Chordata; class Aves; order Passeriformes; family Ptilonorhynchidae; genus Ptilonorhynchus; species Ptilonorhynchus violaceus. The sequence goes on along the minus strand of VZRJ01004652.1, from coordinate 10,214 downwards.
GGTGAGCAGACAATAAGCTGAGCCTCAGCTCACAGCAGATTAAAGGGCTGTGTCACTCCTGGAAATCCCTTTCCCCACACTCTCCATCCTTGCAAAACAGAGCCCCCGAAAATCCCTGGCCATTTTCTCATGTCTCAGCCCAGCACCACCGTCACACCTGGACGCACCTGAACCTCCAGCATCACCCAGTGAGAGCTAGAGCTGATGCCAAATGACACCAAAAATCACGATCTCACTACTTGAACTGTTTCCCAGGGACAAGGGAAAGGAGATGACGGTCAGCTTGGCTGTGCCACACGGTCACCAGTGGGACACAGGAGTCAAGTCCCAGCTTCATCTTAAATCTGCATGAATGTACTACCTGCTGATGGCCAGGTGTCACCTCTAAATCTCCCCAAGGAGGAAAACAAATCATTCAAAGGCATAATTCCTCAGCATTCACACAGCTAGAAGGAAAAGCAAAAAGGCTGCAATCACACTTTTGTCACCACAACCCCTGGCTTTGCTCTCTGCCACCTCCACCCTGGTCTCGGCAGCAGTGTTCTCTGCCAAAGAAAGCTCTGGAAAACACAACCGCAGCAAACCCTCTTTGCAAACATACATGCAGGACAACCACCCCACCACTTTTGTTTTGCATTCCCAATACATCCAACCCCTTCACCGGGAGAGAAACAACAACAGCAGCTCGCTGCAAGGAGTTTCATGCTCCGAATCCCAAGCAAGGTCTATTGTTGAGGTGAAATAAGGGCATCCATTTCTAGCTAGTTGGGGAGATGGTAGGGGGTGACAGAAAGATGTGTCATCCTCCACTGCACTGTGTTAAAACATGGCAGCATCTGAAGGCTGCCCCACCCAAGCGGCCTAGGATGCGTCTCTCGTCCTGGCGCATCCCCAGGATGCTTTGTCTTGCGAGCGGCCAGGCTGGGGATGCCTCCTGGGACCCTTCTGCATGTGGGGCATCCACTCATGCGTGGGCCCCCCGGAATGCGGTCAGGATGCCGGTCTTTTGGGTTGGCTGCAGCACGACAGCCAGGGATGCGCTTGGAAAGGACCAGAGGGGACTTGCACATCCTGGGGAGGTGACCCCAAACATTACCCCTGTGGAAATCCAAGGTGGTGGGTGTCTCTGAATTTTGGGATGTGGTGGAGGAAGGGAACACAAAGACACTCAAACCTGCTACCAACCCACCCGACAGAAAGTATTCATGTATTCACTACCCGCACAACACCTACTGCCCCATCATCGAGCCCCAGAGAGATGGGGAATTTTAAGGACATCCCCCCGGGCAGCAAATCTGCATGCTCCCCTGGAATGTTTCACAGCCTCGCTCCCAGAGTGAGATGCTCCTCCGGGGATCAGCAAAGGGGGACTGGAGAAGGGGCTGGAGAGGGGCCGGCGGGTTGGGGATCTAGATGGACGGGGGAGGATGTCTCACCTGTAGGATGAGCTGACCCCCGCCGCCACCTCCTCCTTGATCTGCCTGTTGAGAGCATCGGCGGCCGCCCGACCCCTGCTCGCCTCCGCTGGCTGCCCGCCCGCCTCCTCCGCTTTCTTCCGACCCTTCTCTCTCCCATCCCCGGCGCGCGCTGCTTTGGGATGCTCATCCTCCACCTCGGGGTCTTCCTCCTTCTTGTCGGGAGCAAGGTGCACCTTCCGCCGCTTCTCCTGAGCCGTTTTCTCCGGGGAAGCGCGGTCCAGGGCCTGGACGGGGGAAGGTCCCGGTTTGGGGATCCAGGGATGGTCGCCCCGCTTAGGGATGGGCCAGGCACGGAAATCCTTCTGGTATTGCGTCTCCTTCTCGAAG
>VZRJ01004651.1:0-10410 GCA_013397565.1 Ptilonorhynchus violaceus | reverse complement strand
TCAGAGAATGAATCTGGGATAAATGTTAACATATTGTAAAGGACTTCTTTTCATCCAGATTGTTTCCCTGTTCCCAGTTAACACTGAGATGCCAAGTCAAGGAGGAAGGTGTTGGTGTGTTGAGAGGTTAGACAGACCATTCCAGTGGTGATTTATGCTTGCTTAAACTGATTGCAAAACCACAGCATAAAAAAATTCTCAACTTACTAAACTTCCTACTTCTTTTCATCAGTAACTTTTTGCCATTCGTCTTACTAACAAACTCAGATACTGTCTTACATTGATTAGATAGTGTGGGGTCTTGAGGGTTTTTGGGCGGGAGTTATTTTCTATTGTATTTTGGGGTTGGAAGTGAAATAGCTCTAACATTTCATCGCTGTTAAGCAACAGAATAACCATTAGAGTCTGAACCATGGTGAGCTCACTGTGAAGGTTTCTGTTGACTTCTGGTGTTTGCATCAGACTGTTCTGTTCATCTTTCCTTGCACAAAACAATGTTTGAGGAATAGAACTTCAGTATTTGTTCAGTGTTGGAAATACCTAAAAGTACAGACAGTAATAATTATCTATATTTTATGCTTTTGCAAAATTATGTCTTTTAAATTTACTCTATTCTTCTCGAGTTATTAAAAAAAATTAATTATATTGAATAATAGACCAGAAGGAGGACATGTTTTGATCTTGTGCATTGTGGCAGCAACATAAATCCCATTCTTAGTAGAGCTAGCTGTTTATAATTATCTGGTTTATGTGTACTGCTGCAGGATGGCTGCACTCAACGAGTATATGCAATGACTTTCTTGGATGTTTCTGAAGGATATTTGCAAAGAAGGAAGATGTGCAGAGAGTAGGCCCCTTGCAATATGTGTGGTACATTCCACTTGTGCCAGATTGTTAACTGGGATCTTTAAATGTTCTGAGCTTACACTGCAAAGTGGTTTTTTCCTCTCAGAGTCTGGAAAGAGCAGTGAAAGAAAAGGCGGTCGATCTCGTTCCCATTCTCGTTCAGAATCCAGGTCTAGCTCAAAATCCCGATCTAGAAGGAAAAGATCACACTCAAAACACAGGTAGGTATGCTTTTTTGTTTCAGTCTAAGATCGTGTTGGGATTTTTTGCTTGGTGNTTGTACATTTTGTGGTATGTAGCATAATAACATTTTGTGATACAAAATACGTCTGTATTTTAAAAAGAAACCTGTGTTTTGTGGATGGAGCGTATCCATTCATTGGTAACACCCTGAGCAGATAGGCTGCCTGGTTTTGGTATAGAATTCCTATTGTCCTGAACTGCTAAACATTGAGTTAATAAATGCAGTGTTTTTACTTACCGTCCTGTAAATGTAAAGCTGTATTTTTTAAAAGCATAGGGAAAAGGCTTTAGGGGCAGTTTCTTATTTTTCAGATTTTGTTTGCTTTGCTAAATTTGTTCAGTTCTGAAACAGAAAATTATTAGATCATTTTTGAAAAAACCCGTTAAGATTTTTTTTTCCGAGAGCAAAACAGTCTTGCTCTGTGAGACTTATAAAGGCTTCTCGAAATGGTCTAGATTCTTTCACTGTCAGGAATATCTTCTGAGGACCTGGGTAATGAGTCTTGGGATATTTGACTATGTTAAGAATTAAAAAAAATAAATTTGGAATGTTTGATTGCTTACACTTCAGGAAGGTGAGTGTTTTTCATATTGCAGCAACAGCTCTGTTGCGTCCATTCATTCATGTTTTTTGACAAGGCTACTAGGATTCCTTTAGATACAGAAAATGTGGCCAAGGGGAGTTATCATCAATTATACTATCAAATATATATGATACAAGTGCAGGCTTCAGTTTTGCGATAGCAAGACATCACAGCACATGTTTTCTAATTACTTTGAAATATTAGGTACCTTTTTAATGCGAGAAGAACCACTTCTTCAAAGTGACCGTTTGGTCACTTCTTTGTTGCTTGCTCCTCTGCTATATCTCTCACTCAAGGCATAACTGAAAAAATAACTTTTTTTTGTGTAACAATGCAACAATTTCAGTACTATCTTGTATTGACACAAACCAAGTGGGATTTTAGAAGATAAATCTTCTATTTTTCAAATGTGGAATACTTGTGCTTTAAACAAATGTTGATTATTATATTGTGGTATGGTTTGTTATATTGTTTAATATTGCTACTCTCAGTTTTAAGAACATGCTGAAAAGAAGCCAGTCTGACCTGCTGATGCAGCTTCATACGTAACAATAATCTATCCTTACTGCTTCCCTGATTTACTGTTTTATATAACATAATTTTCATCTCTATGGTATAAGATTTACTCAAGGTTGTGTTTTGATTAACTTGGAATTAATTGGTCCTGCAGTTGGTTTGTATTTCTCTGCTGGCAAGGAGAACAAAGCTATAGGTAAAAAAAAGGCTTTCTCTCCTCTTGGTGTAAGAGGAGTATGTTAAATATATATCCTCACAGTATATTAAACTGTGTCTTGAGCTGCAGAAGATAGGTGCAGCTGTTATTTTTTGTACCTCCCAGTTCTTCAGGATTTATTGAGTAATATACATGATCTTTCTGTCTTTGGTAAGTTAAATTTCATGATACCTTAGCCTCTCAAGCAAAGTATCCAGTAATGTGGTTTTTTGAAACTTAATGTGCAAAATCAGCTTTTTAGTTTTGCTTTCCTGGGAAAAAGGATCTTCCAAAAATAGGGAGTATTTTGGGAAAAAAATTAAAAGTGCTGTTTTCTTAATCAAATCTGCATAAGACTTTGGTTTTTTAATCAGAGTATCTGCACTTTATTTGCATTCCTTATTTATCATGTAGTAAATGCTCATGCCTTTCCTTGAGAATTCTTATAACTGAAATCCATGCTAATAAATCCTTTCATCTGAAGAGGTAACTTGAGTAAAAGCTGTACCACAGATTGTCAGGGGGTTTTATTCATTTAAATTATACGGGTGGAGAACAAAGCAAAAAGGGACTGTTACAGCCAAAGTCATCTTTCTTTAGTGACTAAGACGTCAGTAAGTGACTGGGCCTGGAAAGGAAATACAGTGTAACTAATTATTTTTACAAGCTGCTAGAAACTGTTAATCAGAAATTTTATGCAGTGTCATTTTGTAAGGACAGCTGATGTAAATCATATTAACTTGTATTTTCTAGATTCATGGAGATTATTATGAAACATGGATATAACTTAAATGGTTCATTGTTTCAAAGTAGAACATGTATACCTGGTGAAGCATAAAGTACCTATATTTGCAAAAACGTTTGCAGACAGTATGTTACTACGGTGTAATTCTTTATATAATACTATGGTGATGCAGCACATGTATGCTGTTGTTTTGTTGGCTGACCTAATTTGTAAAAAGTTCCAATACCAAAATATTTTTCTTCTGGCATTCTTCATGCAGAAGTAGATCTGGCAACAGATCTCTCTCAAGACACAAGGACAGACGCAGATCCAGAAGTCCCCTGAAAAAACGGTCCAGATCTATGGAAAGGCGGAAATCAAGAAGTCGCTCTCGTTCTCGGTGAGTTCTGTTCCACAAAATGATACTGTTAGCTCACAGTAGAGAGTTGTTTAAAAAAAATCAACAAACCTTTTAGATGAGCATAAAAGGTGGAATCTCATCTGTGGGACAAAAGGACAGAAAGTAAATTTTAATGCTGAACATAATAGTCTTGGCTAGGATAGAGTTAATTATCTTTCTTGTAGCCTGTATAGTGCCTACAGGGGTTAAGTGACCACACTGAGGCACCTGAAAGTTGATAGTCTAGTCTACATTTACATTAACGTCCAGGCTGACTGAAGACAGGTAACTTTGTCGAACTGCAACCAATAGTTCAACCTTGTGTAATCCACAAAAAAATGGATAATGCTTGTTTGATGTGTATCTGTTGAGAAGGTTGAATTCAGACTGACCTTGACCTGTACTTTGAGAAGATATATAAAGTTTTTGTGCATGAGCTTTTATTTTCACCTTTGACTTTCTCATATGTCAAACATTGGGAACAAATGCATGTGTCTGTTATATGGCTTATATGTATTTCAGGATGTAATACATGTGTATTTTATCTAGTCTATTAGTTTTCATGTCTGATCATCTAATTATTGAACTGTGAAATTCTAACAAGACAATAGCATAAGTTTCTGAGGGATGAAGTAGTTAATAAGCTCAAACCAAAAGTGCCTGTGAAAATAGCATCATGAATAGAAGCCCTGGTGCTTTCTTTGTTTCATTTCTGTAATTCCCCTGATTCATTTAAAGGGAGCTTTGTACTTAGGTTGTGCAGTTGCCTCTTGTTCTTTGAGAAAAGTAGTTTTGTGGGAAACAGAACTGCAGATCTGTGGACCTCTGTGGAAACAAAACTAGGCTATGTAGTCAGCTGGGTTTTATTGGTGGGTCCTTTTGATTGTCTGTTCCTGTTGTCTGGAGCTTCTTGAGGCATCTGCTCACTGCAGGGGACAAGTCCAGTGAAACCTCTGTGATAAATTAACTGGAAGGCATTTCTTTGGAGGTTGTAAGGCTGGTATTTGCGGGAACTGTGTGTGTTTCATCTTCATGATGTTACATTCCTTCTCTGAGGCTCCTAAAGAAGTATTTGCCCAGAACCTGATGGGACTCAAAGTTGTCAGGTCACAGAGCATACAACAATCTGCTGTTTATTAGCAGTTGAGAAGTTACAGCCAAACACTTACTCAGTTTGAGGAAAGTTTGAGTGCTTAGGACCTTTCATGTGTGAAGGAGTCTCTTTTAGAATCTGTAAAACTCTAGAACAGATACCAATACCAGTAGATACCGTAACTTCTGTCAGTCTGGTTCTCCTTGACACTATAAGGCCTGCTAATCAACTTTTCCTCTTGCGCTTTCTTCTGTTTCTCTCTCTGAACAATTGTTCTTTTGTCATGTGTCTCTGTGCTAGAGAGGAAAGATGAAGTCTTGCATTTTCGAATAATCCTATACTAAAATGTAGTCTTCCAACCAAAGTTGTGACTTAATTGGTTCTTGCTTGACTTCATGACTAGAACATCAGATAGAGTTTTCCTCACTGCTCTTTTTATGAACACTTATCAGTTTTCCTGTGCCAGAGAAGCTGTTTCTCTCACTTCTGTTTTTACTGTATTAGAAATTTTTCAATAAGTTTCCAATTCCTACTGACATTACAGATGGTTGAATTGTCTGGGTTGAGTTTTGTTCTTATATTTGCCTTTTGAGGGAACCTGGTGACATTTTATCCATGTTTTCTTTTTATTTCTATGTATTAATTGTTGTTGGACTTGGAAGCAGTTCAAGGATATCTGTGTGAGAGAAAACTGTAGAATATCAAGACTTCTGTCAGTCAGCTGTCATTATTCACTTGGCATTGATTAAATCTGAAGGCCATTTTACATCGATACACTTTTAGTAAAGAGTGGGCTTATAGATCGTAGAGTTTTCTCACTCCTGACAAAATACGGAAAATTTATGGATGTATAATTACATAATTGTGAGGTGAAGAGACGCATTCTCTCCAAGCATAATAACATCACTCGAGAAGATAGTGGTTTGATTTGATTTTGGTCTCCCCTTCTCCAGTTTGGTTTCCAGATTTTTCCTAGCTATGTATAGCTATATATTTGTAGCTATATATAGCTTTCCCTCATTGTGGACAGGGGTGAAAAATTAAAATATTGAAGAATTACTATTTTTCAACAGAGATGCACAGTTTATCTTGATGTATACTAAAAAGTTAGTTTAATTTTAATTGGAAAGTTCAAAGATGAATTAATGGGTTTGTGTTTGGCTTTTCACAGGGACAAGAAAAGAGACAAAGAAAAGATCAAGGAAAAAGAAAAGGCCAAAGAAAAAGAGAAAGACAGAGACCGAGACAAGGAGAAGGATAGGGACCGAGACAAAGACAGGGAAAGAGAGCGAGATAAAGAGAGAAATAGGGAGAAGGACAAAGAGAGAGATAAAGAACGAAGCAAAGATAGAGAGAGAGCCCGAGACAAAGACAGAGACAGGGACAAGGATAAGGACAAAGATAGGGACAGGGACAAGGAGAGGGAAAAGGAGAAAGATAAAGATAAGGAAAAAGACAAAGAAGAGGTAGATCAGAACAAAGAAAAAGAAGATACTGAGAAAGAAGGAGAGAAGGACAGAGAGAAGATTAAGGACAAGGAGGGAGATAAGGACAAAGGAGGGGACAAAGAGAAGGACAGAGACAAAGAAAAGGAAAAAGATGGGGATAAGGAGAAGGAGCGAGAAAAAGAGAGAGATGATAAAAAGAAGAAAGATAAGAGATCCAGAACACCCCCAAGAAGCTATAGCTCTTCAAGAAGATCTCGTAGCTCCAGCAGGTTTGTTTAGAATTTTTCATGCTTTTTTTGACTTGTCAGTTCAGTGAGGCGCCATCCTAATTTTTAAGTATTGATATCACCATGTCTCTTACTAAATAAATTTGTATTATTTGTGTTTTGTAGATTTTCTTTTAAAGTAAAATCCATTATAAAAAGCTCTGTGTGATGCCTGAAAGAACACAGGTTGATGCACAGATAGAAGATCTTGTTGGGCTGCTGGTACTTGACTTTCACGTAACCATGTGATATAGTCCCTGAGGACATTAAGCAGATGATTCTTGTGCCATTTCTGTGTGTTGCAGAGAGGCAAAAGTTCCGACCAACATCACACACATCATCTTTGATGAAAGTTTGAGTCAGTGTTACGTAGTTCTTTTGTTACTTACATACTGCAGCTTTTTGGTCTGTAGATCTTGCAAGCAGTTGCTGATAGTACTTGCCGGTTTTTGTCTGGGTGGCTGAACTGCAGGACGCAAGCATGTTACTTGATTGGCTAGCCTTTCACAAGGTGAATACATCTCAGTTGGAAGATACAGATACCTTGTCTAGCTGACTAGATGGCCAGGTGTAAGTTAAAAGTAACATTCCTCAACACTTCTGACAGTAAGCAGGAAAATGATAAACTTAATGTAACTGGTTTTTTTGGCTCTGAGGGAAGCTTAACTGGCTGGAAGTCTGGATAAATTTGCTACAACAGAAAGAGGCTGTGAGATTATAATCAGTCAACAGTAAGCAGTCAAATTCAGGCATATTCTAAAAGTGTTGCAGTTAAGGTCAGAAGCATTGGTGGATAAGGTCGTTTCTGTTTCATCAGGAATTAATGTTGTATCAGATTTAAATACCAAATTATATCTGTTACTTTGAGATAATGAAATGCTGGACAAATTGGACAAGTTTTATGTATTATAATAATTTCACTAGATGAAAGCAGAACTCCTCTAGTCCTCAAAATTCATGAGTTCAGGGTTCATAGAAGGCAAAAAAGGGTGTAATGGTTTCTCAACATTGTGTTATAAGGTTTATGGACAAAATACTGTTTCTTCAAGCATACGCACCTTCGTATTTTAATGAGTGGAGGACCCACATAGGGTAGAGGTACTTCTAACAGCTTTAAAAATATTTTTTATGTCTGTAGGCCTCAGGAGTGTTGAATTAGGTAAGGTTAGAAAAATATTTAAGAGTTTCACAGTAAGTAGCTTATATAAGAACCTTGGTGGAAGACTGGGTTCCTAATGCCAGATAGCAAATGTAGTTAGCTGGATGTTGCCAAGAACTGATACTCTACTTTGCGACAGTTTTGCTCCCCTTTAGGAATCTATTAGTTAAGAAAGTGCTGCTGGAAAGCTCCAGTGTCATTTACTTGGCCAAAGAATTCTAGAGAAGATCAGTGCATCTCTTCTAGTAAAGTATAAAGCCCTACTTTGTTTTGAAATTAATATTTTTTATACAGATGTTGTTAAACAAGGGCAGTTTTCTTTTGGGATTAGAAAATACATTTTTTATTATGGATTTCCAATTTTTTCTTCAGATATAATGTTATCCTTAGAGTATCAATGCACAGACCAATGCTGTTGAACATCATTATCAGGGGCTTAGACTTTGGGACAGAGTGCACCCTCGCAGATTTGCAGACAATAGAGAACCAACTGTGGGGAGAGGCTGGTCCACCGCAGGAGTGTTCTGCCATTTAGAGAAACCTCAACAGCTGGGAGAAATGGGCTAATAGTCATCATGGAGTTGAACACAGGAAAAGGACAAGTCGTACACCTGGACAGGAATAATGCCATTGTACCAGTATAGTATGGGGGCTCACTGGCTGGAAGGCTGACTGGCAGGTCCTCGCAGCCTAGGTGGCCAGCAGTGTTGTCAGTAAGTCAAGAAAGGTAATTCTTTGCTGCTTCGTCTGGGGAGAGCACATCTGGAATCCTGTTTTGGGCTTCTCATTACAAGAGACATGCAGATGTACTGGAGTGAGTCCAGTGAAGGGCCATGAAACTGGTAAAGGGCTTGGAGCATCTGTCATGCAAGGGGATACTGAGGAATCGGGGATTGTTTAGCCTGGAAGAGAGAAGGCTGAGTAGCATCTTCCCAATATGTATAAATATCTGATAAGAGTGCAAAGAAGACAGAGCCAGTGGAGCCTGTGACAAGCTAAGAGGTGACAGACACATATTGACATATGGGAAATAAAGGCTTTTTTCTAATGTTGAAATAGTAATTTTGCTGGGCAAACTGGAACTAGCTACCCCAAGGGATTGTGGGCTCTCCTCCATTCATGGAGATAATAAAAATCTGACTGGATATGGCCCTGAATAACCTGCTCTAATTGACCCTCTTGTAAGGGTGGGGAAGGGACAGGTTAGACTAAATGATCTTCAGAAGGTTCTTCCAACCTCAGTAATGCCATTCTTCTCTGAAAAGTAATTGTGAATAGGTTGAGTTACAGACTCACAGCTTGCTTTTGGGGTTCTCTGGTGATTGACATCGCTAGTTGAAACGGTTGCAGACCTTTCTGGTGAAGATTATTCAACAAATAGGCATTTCAGTTGCCTGGATTTAAAGTACAGCAGTTGACTGCCAGTCGTTTGCCTGATGAGTGTAAAATGTTGGACAAAGTGTCATCTTGAGGTGAATGTGGAATAGGACATACAGGACCTTTTAAGAACTAGGTGGCAACTGACTTTGCTTTTCTGACAGCATGCAAGTACTGGAAATAAGACGGTTATTTGTGATTCCTAGCTGAAGGAAGAGACAGGTGGGGGGAAGAGAAGGCTCCTTTTCCAACTGACATCTTACAGGCTAGCAGAGCCAATAACATCAGATGAGGTGCATGACTGTGAGACACCAGATCATTATCAAGTATTCAGACTTGTTTTTTCACGTTTTGCTGTGTTAGTGTTGTGTAAGAGAGTTAATGAAACAGATGAACAAAAATCTTTGTATAGACAAATATAATAGACATAGGAACAAATACGGTGAGACAAATGCAGTTGTAGTTCTTCAGTTTGAAATAAGAAAAGCAGAAACTGAAAAGGAGATTTCATGAATAAGCAGTTTCTAGTTGGAACACAATTGCTAAAGCACTTGGTTTGCAGGCATGTATGCTGGAAAGCAAAATAAAGTGGGAGTGTACTCAATGTAGCCAAAGTGGGAGCCCTGTCAGAATAATCAATTTTCAGTATCCTCATTTTGAGAAAAGGTGATGATAAACATGGAGATGTTCAAAATGAGACGCATATTAACTAGTGAACAACTGATTAGCATTTGTGTTATTTACTCCATGATTTTGAAGCCATTTTATATTTTTGTTTATTGAAGATAAAAGCTTGCTGAACAGAATATTAAAGAAATCTTGTCCTGTGCAGCTTCAGAAGGTCACTATCTTGGTTTTGACTGAGAGAGAGCTGATTTTCTTCTTAGCAGCTGGTACAGTGCTGGAGTTTTCCTTTTTTTCGTGATTATTCTCCTCCCCTGTGGGGTGGGGGTATGGATGTTGGGGGTCAAAGNGGGGGTATGGATGTTGGGGGTCAAAGGGAGGTGGGAAGTGAGCAAATGCCACTCAGGACTTAATTGTCATCTGGGGTTAAACCATGACAGTTACTTTTAGGCTTTTGTTCCCTCACCAACCTCTCCTTGTTCAGCCTCTTCACACTCTGCCAGGCTCTGTGTTTTGAGAGTTGAGGAAAGAACACATTAGTAATTGAAACAAAATAATTGCAGTAACAATAATAATTGTAATGGAAAGAACAGTTAGGAATAAAACCCAAGAGAAACAAGTGATGCGCAACACAATTGCTCACCCCTCACTGACTGCTGGCCAGCCCATCTTCCAGGGCAATCTGCAGCTCCCAGCCAACTCCCTGTGTATGGTATGGAATGTCCTTTTGGCCAGTTTGGGTCAGCTCTCCTGGCCATGCTCCCTCCCAGTGTCTTGCTGGTAGAGGATGGCAAACAGAAGTCCTTTATGTAGGGTAAGTAACAACTAAAACATCAATGTACTATCAACATTATTCTCATACTGAATCCAAAACACAGCACTGTAGCGGCTACTAGAAAGAAAATCAGCTTTGTCCTGGCCAAAACCAGGACAG
>VZRJ01004649.1:304172-443171 GCA_013397565.1 Ptilonorhynchus violaceus | reverse complement strand
TTCTTTCTCAGCCTAATCCTACTGATGAGGAAAATAGAGACAGTGATTTTAACAGTGGTCCTTCTCTTGTACTGACTGTGTCCTGGTTATCCCATGCCTTCCACAGCAGCCAGAACATCCCTCTCCCTGAGGGGCAGGGCTGTGGGGTGCATGTCGAGGGGGTGTTGGTGAGGTTGTGTTGAGTCTTACGCTGACACAGCACGATGGTGATCACCAGGGCGATGAGGAGCAGGAGGCAGGCGCCTGACAAGGGGGCCCAGATAAGGATGGAACAGAAGGAATTCAGCACATCCGGTGTTCTTCTCTCTGCAGGAATAGAGAAGAGGAAAGGTGCACCAGGTGCTCCTGGCTGGTGTTACAGCCATTTCTGGTGGAGCCATTTTCCTGGGGACTCGAGGGAGCACACGTAGCCAAAAGTTTTCTCCTGTCTTGTGCTGAGGGTAAAAGCAGCGCCATCCCCCAAGGCTCCACCGTCCCTCCTCCTGTTCCCAGTGTGCCCCGGCATGGGACATGCTTGTGCTCTTTATGTCATCTTTAGCCTTTCCTACGTGCAATCAAACAGTGGAGTGTAATCCTTGCATCTGTGATAAAGAAGTTCTGTGGATCTTGTCTTTGTCCCCATCCCAAGATATGTGCGGGATCCCCCTCGGTATCAGTGGACCAGAGTCGAGCTTTTCCCCTCTCCCTCCCTCCATTCAGGTTACCTGGATCTGGAGTATTGAGGCTGGGGTCCTCGGTGATGCTGCGCTTGGGGGTGGGTCTGGATGTGGTGGGTGTCACTGTGGTCGTGACTGTAAGGAAAAATGGATAAATTGAGCATGTGGGGAAATAGAATAAAACAGGTCTTGTCTGCCCTTCTGCTCTCCCACCCCTGCAAGGGCACGGCTGCTCTTGTGTTCACCTCTGGGGGAACTTCACAGAGCCCATTTCGAAAGGGGACTGCCCCAAGGAGAGTCTCCCAAGAGGCAGTAGGGACCTGCAGGCTCCTTGTTTCTCACTTTCTGACACCATCCTCAGACAGCCTGAGCACTCTGCAGCTTTGTGTGCACTGAGGAAGGAGGGGGTGAATAGTGGTGGACTTTGCTTTAGTCTTCTCCCTTCAGAATCTTGGATGGGATGAAGAATTGGAGGTGGGGAGACAATGCTGGGTCTGCCCAATCATCTTTTCCTTTGGGCAGGAGCAATCCCACAAGGAGAGATGGGAAGCAGGGAACCTCTGGCAGGAGGACCAGTGTGTTGCTTACAAGATGCCTTGGGCAAGCAGGCAGGGCAATGGGGTTTGTGGGAGAGATGGTTGGTTAAAACGGGCAGGGGCAGGGGGTGCTGGGCATTTTGTCAGAGGTGAGTGAGGTTGGGTGAAGGTGTTGCTGACCTGGAAGGAAGACAGGCTGGCCAGGACTGAAGAACAGCATTTGGTTGATGTTCATGGTACAGAAATATTTCCCCTCGTCCTGTGCTGTTAAAGACTTCACTACCAACCGGTAGATCTTGTTGTCTTTGCTCGCCTCGAAGCGCGTGGATGTTCTCTCATTCCCCTGAAATGTGGCCCGGGAGATGGAGGAGATGAAGACGATGAAGTGAAGGGTCCCACTCTTGTCCTGGCGGATCCAGAATGCGCCACTGTCCCTGTCAGTCTCACACTCCAGCTCCAACCTCTGTCCCACACGGAGTTGGGTGATGGTGTTGCGAAACCTGACCTTCATCTGGCCATGGATCCCAGGGCAGCCTGCAGGACAGAAATCCTTCTTGGAACCACTTGGGAAGAGTCAACAGCCTCCCTGAGGAAACCTCCTTCCCTGAGCATGGGCTGGAAGTACAAATGGAAAGGGAGGACCAGGCTGTTTGGATGACCTGAAGGTTTTCATGGAGTCCTTGCTGGGATGGTGCATGGAGGGTGCTCAGCAATCAGCCTCCCTGGCATTAAGGATGGGTGCTGCCCTTCCATTGCCTTCTCAAGGACATTGCACCTTCCCAGCTTATCTGAAGTGGCTCCCTATAAACACTTCTTGCAAAGCCCCTTTTCCCCCCCCTCTTCTCCCTCCCCTCCAGCACCACTCATCCCAGCAGTGTCCCTTCCCAGTGCAGGTGGTGCTGCAGCCACCCCTCGGCTGCCCTTTGCTGGCTGAGGTGATGCCGCCTTTCCCCCACAATTGCTGAGCACACCTCAAAGTCAGCCTGTTTGGTTTGCATTTCCCCCCCCTCAAGTATTTAACCCAATTTCTTGGATTCAATGGAATGGTTTTCCTTGCCCCTCCCGGTGAAGGGGCTGCACAACCCCGTGTCCATACTCACAGAGTCCCAGGGTGAGCAGCAGGAGCAGGGCAGGAGACCTGTCCATCTTCTCCTGGGCTGTGTGTCCTTGGGGCTGGTGCAGCGCAGCTGAGATGATCTTTGTCACTTGGCTTGGGAGGCTGTGCCGCTCTTTGGGGAGGATGTGATGTCAGCAGGACCCTCTTGGGTAGAGAGGTGATGCTCAGCATCTGTGGCAAAATGCAGAGGAAAAAGAGATTTGTGAAGAAATTAATTTCTAATTCTGAATTTGGGCTTATTTATCCGTATCAGTTCTTAATGTTGCCTTAAGGATTTTGCCTCAATGACTTCCCTAGAGATCCAGGCTGATGCTGTTTGTGGCTGAGGTAGGATCTGCCACCGCAGCCTGCTGTCTCCAGCCTTTTAGCGCTCCACAGCAACTCCAGCTCCGCAGAAGTTATCGATAAGTCCTATGCTTTTGATGCAGACCTCATTTTTCTTTTCTTGGCAGGGATTCTGCCTCCTTCGCTTGAGCACACTTAGGGGGTCTTGTATGTCTGGCAGAGCCGACAGTATTTTGCTACCCAGCAAGTGAGACACAGGTGTTTAATGGCACATATAAACGTATCATTTATCTCCAAGGGCACGTGTTGCTGGCACACAGCTGGGTTCTTCAGGTGTTCAGTTGTTCTCTTTGCAATTCTTCTTTGTTTAATTCTTCTTTGTGATTTTAAATCTCTTTGTGCAGGGCAGGTGGTCTGTGAGCAGAAACTTCACAAGAGTGCCCAGTGTCCAGGGTGTGGTTTGCTTTTTCTGTGTTTCAACAACTCGTGGCTCTTTTCTCTCACCACAGGTGCTTCCGCCCTGCCAAAAAAACCCCTTGTGTGCCTCAGTGGAGAGGGCCCTTGCTGCTGCCTGCAGGTGACCACTGGCACATGGGGATGGCTGATGTCTCCTGGAGCTTTGCACGCACAGTAACAGCACTTGCACCAGACTGTGAGGGGCTGGATTTGTGACTGATTTCTTTCTTTCTTCCTGGCTTTCCTGTTGATTGTTTTTGCTATATGCATTTTTTTCCATTACTCTTTTGCAAAGGAAGCCCATTTTTCCTGGGTCTGTGAGAAAGCAGGTGCTGCTGGGTTTGATGGTGTTTGTTTTGGGGCTCAGAGCTGAGTTATTGAAAATGATTTGGTAACTGGGTTTATTTTACTGGACTTTAATGCATGTTGGTGAGTGAAGAAAGTTCCTGTTAGGCCTGCTGAGATGTGTGAAATTCATGCTTTTTTTAGGCTTGGGAGACTTGTGATGTCTACCTTAAATAGAGCAAATAAAAGTAAAATGGAAGTGAATGTGCTGGCCAATGAGGATGGGTCAAAAAATTTGTCAGGACTAGGTTCTCACTCTGCTGTAGAGTGAGCATTTACTGCATTTCCTCAGAGATGTGGTGATGGATATGTTGGGAGAACCTGTACAATTAAAGGCTCATCCAGGAAGGGCTACTGCCTTTCTTAGTAGGGGTATCTAATTTCTTTCTTGTCTCTGGCAAATAATAAATTTTATTATGAGTCAGTCCAGGGTACCAAACTGGCACCCACATATTCCTCTCCTCTCTGTAGATGTGTCCTTTGTCTTGGTCCTCTTTGCTCACAGATTGAGCTGGTTTCCATGCAAGGCCACCTTTTCCTCTGCTAATGAATATATCCTCTAAAGGCAAGGCAAAAGCCTATTGTCAGCAGGGAGATAGAGCTGCAAGAGGGCTGTCACACATCGCTTTTTTACTGACTTCTGTGTTTAGGTATTGTGTAGCACAAAGCTATTTCTATTTTGCATAGCAACAAAGAAGAAAAAATAAAGTGGCAGAGACAATTATTTGATTAGGAAAAGCTCCGGGACACAAGTGGGACCTCCAGGAAAAAGCTCTACCTGATATAAAATCAACACTTGTATAAATAATTTATGTCAGTTAATGTAAGTTTAACACTGATGACCAACTCCAAAACCAGGAGGAGAAGGTGCCTAATCAGATTAATTAAGGAATCTCCTGATTTTCATATGCTCTGTTTGCCTGTTTGTCCTCCAGAGAGTATTTTAGAATAGACTGTCATTGTTTGACTGAGGACCTAAGCCAAATCAATGAAGGCTAGCATTAATAACATGTTTTATTACTACTTTCTGTTGTAGTGCCACTGTTATGATATGACTAAGAAGGAAGAAAAAAAATACTCAGACAACCAGTTACTTCTGCCAGTAACTAGTAACTTCTCATATAATAGAAGTCAGGAGATCAGACAGGTTGATTAGAAAGTAAAAGGTAATTTCTTTTTTCTCCGAAGCCTACGAATAAGTTTCATTTTACTCATAGCTAAGGACTCTTACTAAGGACATTTACTCAGCAGGACTCTGCTGGTGAACTCCAGCCTAAGTTGCTTATGACTGAGGTTTATCTTTATATACTAAGGCCAGCCTAGGTCTGTATTTAATTAGTATCAAATAATTAGGAGAAGAGGACAGCAGCAAGGAGAAAAGAGACAAAATCATGCAGGGATGAGACAGAGTAACAAGGATCCACTGGTTTTTGAACAGGGCTTGGCAGGAGGTGAGTTTAGGATTCATTTTCTCTGTGCTTTCTCACATCCATTTGACAGAGAAGGCATGGGAAATGAGAGGGAGCTGGGACACCAGAGCCGGAGGAGATGCTGAGTTTTGGATATGTTTGATTTCTCAGTCATTTTGTGGAAAGGTCCCAGGGACTTTTTCATGGGGTAAGAAACTCTCCAGTTTCTCAGTGTCAGTAATACCAGGCATGGCACGGATGTCTCGCAGTATTTTGTGACTGGAGCTTCTCTCAGGATATGGGAGTCACGCTGTGATGGTCGGTGAACACAAAAGGAGCACCAGAATGACTGTGCTCTGTCAAGTCCCTTGTTCTGCTGCCCGTGGTGTCTCCTTGCCGTGCTCCAGAAGGACATCCCATTGCCAAGCAGTGATGCCACGTTCCTGAGGACGAGCGGGCGCTGTAGGATCCCTGCGAGGCGTCAGCGATGGTAACGCAGGGGTGACACCAGACTGTGTTTGCCACAGCACTGCTGACTCTTCCTGTTCTTAACCCTTGCAGGATTGCGTTAAAATTTTCCATTCCACTTTCATAAGGAAGAATGGAAAGTTTTAATGAAGATTTCAAAATTTAGTCGCAACTCAGAAACATTTTTTTTTTTCAGAGGAAAAATTACAATGTTGAGACTAGCACACAGCTTTTCCGGTATGAAGCTGTGGTTTATAAGCCAGTTTCTGCTCCCCCCCTTTTCTTTGCAAAGCTGGAGTGCTTAAAGGGCTTTTGCAGAATGTGAAGTGTGACAATCACCCACCAGATACTCACACTGTTTTTCCACTGTAGCCACGTTTCCAATTCAGAGGCCAACACTGCCCACTCTTCTGGGTACTTTCAGCGTGCACGTCACCTACCTTAAAATGCAGAGTGCAAACCACAAACACTTGTGTGCTCTCACTTCTCTGTGGTGTAGCCTTTTAACTGAGCATGGGGTTGAAAATCTCCATAATCTCCAGGTTTGTTGGTACCTCAGCTGAAAGTTTGATAGAAGACCTGGATGTGTTGTGAGTTTTCCTTGCAGAGGCTTCCCACACCTTCTCTCTTGATGCTGCAGAGCTCGTTTGTGCAGGCGTTCAGTAAATCAGCAATCCGTGATGGCATCTTTTGGGGACTGGTGACAATGTACTCTGCCAGCGCCCCAGCTGGAGTTAACAGTGGACAGGCTGGTTTTCTGCCACTCCAGTCTAAATACCACAGATTCAGACCAGAACTAAAAAAAGACCTGATATTTTTTAAACTGTATATAGACTTAAGAAAAAGTAAATTACCTGCTTGGTTTCATTTTTTTGTCTGCACAGTTCAAGTAGCCTTTAATAGGTGAACTGGTGTCATTATTGCATTTCCAGTTCTGACTCTCAAATTTCTGTTGGGTTCAAAGCATTTTTTGATTGTTGTTCTCGGAGTTCAGCTCCCTTGCAGGGTCTCACAGCCTTGGTGTTATCCCCACAGCCCTAGGAGCTGACTTCTCCTGTCACCACCAATCCCGAGTCTTGTCGTGTCTGGTCTCTTTTCTGCACACTGACCTTCTTTCCCGAGGAGTCTGGGCAGGAAATCCTGGTGGAGATACCTCAGGGAGTTTCTGGATCCGTCTGTGTGAAGCAGGAGGACTTTCCCAGAGCAGGGTATTGCTGTGCATCTTTACTGTTAAAATCTTTGAGAGGGAACTACTTTCCATAGCAGATTACAGCCAGTGGAATGGAGGAAGGGTTCCCATTTCTGCTCTCCACTTCTGCTGGCAGTATAGAAACCCATGGCTTGCTGGAGATTACTTGCTTCGTCCATTTTGTGGTCCTATTAATAGCATTTGCTGGTTTATACAGCTTATTTCTTCTTAATTTTGCATTTATTTGAAAAAAACCCCAACCCTCACTGTTGAATTAGACTTGTAAGATGCCACCCTAAGCCACAATACCCTGATCAAAAGGGACAGGGTGGGAGGGATGGTGCCATCAAAAAGCAGCAGCTGGTTTAATGCTCTCCTGCCATCAACAAAATAAACTTGATTTGGTGTTAAGTTTCACTTTTAACGGCCTGATCCCCACCAGTACTGTGAAGAGAAATGTGTGATTACTCTTCCCATGCCTCTTCTCCTACAGGCACCACTCCCACCCTCTTTGTAAGTGTTGGACTCAGTGGCTGGAAAGGAGTGGAGAGGGATTTATTATTTCCTGCCTTTTCTAGTACAGAAAGAAAGAGGCAGCAGATGAAGCTGATGTTGGTGAGGCTAAAAGCAAAAGAAATCCTTCACCCAGGCTTGACCCTGACAAAGGACACTGTGGATGCAGAGCCTGGACAAGTGCTTGGAAGAGAGGCTCGGTGTGGGTTACTCAATAGACAGCTACAGGCTCAGGAAATCTATTTAGTTAAAAATAGACTGAATATTAAGGGAGAGTGTCACATATGATTTTCTTGTCATTATTCCTTAGCCATCTGCTCATAGCCAGAATTGGAGACAGGATGGTTGCCTGGATGAACCTTTGCTCTGAACCAAACCAGTCATTTTTATGTTCTTAACTGTGAGATCTCATTACAATGTGTCATTTTGAGGAAGCCATTTGTTACAAAACTCCACAGCCATTTCCTCTGAAACACTCTTAATTTTCCAATTATCTCACTCTTTAATGCAGAACACTTTAATCTTCCTTAGCTGTTGACCCTGCACAAGGACATTTATCCCAACAATAGATCCTGTGGGTCTCCACAGGAGGATATTTATCTCTCTTGGAAGAGGGATAATGGCCAGGAAAGATGTTTGACCCTAGGCAACTACATCAGTTCATGTTCCAGCTTTGAGAAAGTGAGAAGAGACCCAGGTTTGGGGATCAGGGGAATTAGCACAGAGGCAGCTTCCTTCCACTGGCATCTCCGTGGGGCTGTCACCCTGGGCTCTGCACAGTGGGATGTGACCCGTATTTTTAATTATATCAAAATTATCTTGGTTATGGTAATGATGGGTGTCAGATTAAAATGAAGGAACCCAAGGAAAGGCATGTATTTTAGTAATGTCTGTTCCACCACTGCTCTGACTCAATTCCTCCTGCATCCAGATGACTTGAGACATGTATTTTAATAACAGGAGTGTCATTTGCAGCTCGTTGCTCAGGGCAGGAATATACAATCCCAGCTCCCAGCAATATTTTGTCTCAATTTTTTTTTTTAAAGTGACTGATGGGAAATATCCCAACTTGAATTTTGCATTCAGGTTGATGTTAAGGCATAATGTTTTGAAGCCCCATAGCTGGGCATCAGTGCAGCCCAGCACCTCTCCCTAAGACATCAGTCAGTGACTTTACCTCGTGCTTGTGCTGGATGATTGCACTTTGTTGAAGAATTGTAGTGGTTCTTCTTGTGACCCTGTCTGTGAGACAGGAGCTCCCAGCAGCTCAGCATCTCCTCCCCGGAGTGCCTGAAGAGAGGTCAGATATTGTTAGGACAAGGGGAAATGGCCTCAGGTTGCACCAAGGAACGTTCAGCTGGATATTAGAAAAATTTCTTCACTGAAGGAGTGGCTGAGAGTTGGAACAGGCTGCCCGGGGCAGTGGTGGAGTCACCATCTCTGGTAGCGCTCAGAAACCAAGCAGACATTGCCCTTTGGCATTGAGGCATTGGGTCAACGCTTGGACATGGTAATCTTGGAGGTCTTTTCCAACCTAAATGATTCTCTGATTCTGTGCTCCGGTGGGACTCAGCTGTGGCTGTGCTGCCACGTGCAAGAGCAGCGCACACCCAGCTCCCCCCGGGACGCTGTGCCTGTCCCCAGAGGCAGCTGCCCAGCCTCGTGGTTTTGCGCTGCGTTTCGTGCTGCCTGCACGGCCCCGGCTCTGTGCTGGGAGGGCGCAGCAGGATGTGCGGTGGGTGAGATCACAGCCGTAGCTCTGGGGACAGAGATGTCTCTTAAGCCACAGCCCTCCTCGTGCTCGGCCTTGCGGGGAGGGAGGGTGGCTGCACGCCAGATTTCGGTGCCCGACCTCCTGGCTGGATGTTTTAACCACCGGCAGAGAAGAGGAGCAGAAAACCCAACGTGGCTTGCAGCTGGGGCAGGGTAAGGCTGGCTGCTCCGTGCTCGCAGCGCGGAGGAAGGGGTGGGATGGCACAGGGGCTGGCTGCAGCAGGGTGCCCGTGGTTGGCATCAGCTTGTGGGCTCAGCACAGAATCACAGAGTACTTTAGGCTGGAGGAGAACTTTAAGATCATCGAGTCCAACCCTTAACCCAGCACTGCCAAGGCCACCCGAGTGGCACATCTACACAGCTTTTCAGTCCCCCCAGGGATGGTGACTCCACCACTGCCCTGGGCAGCCTGCTCCGGTGCCTGACAACCCTTCCAACGAAGAAATTTTTCCTAATATCCGATCTAAACGTCCCCTGGCACAACTGCAGCCTGTTTTCTCTTGTCATTACTTTTCTTTGGAGGTATCCATTGCTCCCCATGCTCTACAGAGGGAATTCCAGTATTTTTTGGTGTTTCCTGGCAAAGCTCAAGGCCTTGGAAAACTCAGTGTTGCAAAACTTGTCCTGCAGACACTCAAGATTTCTGCAGGATCAGGTTCTCTGCTGCCTGATGCAGAGGTTCAGTCCAGGGCAAGACAAAATTTAGCCCTTACTCATTGCTTGAGCCTAAAAAAGCCAAGGTGACAAACTCGTAGGTGCCTTTGTCAACCCAGCTGCCTGACAGCTCCCACCCCTCCAAGGAGCTTTTGGGAAAGGATGGAGAGGGCTTTGCCATCTGAACAGGTTTCCTTTTCATATTAACTGTCAGTTGAGTGATTCATCTAAAGGTTTTAGGGTTTTTTTAATGTGAAATGGACTAAGTAATTTTGCTGTGTGAGATCCCTGTTGCAGCAGCACATAGGCATGTTGTACCTGGCAGAGGAAAGATTCTGAGCTGATGTCATCACTGGGATTTTTTTCCAGTGTGTTTCATATCTGGATTTCATTTACTAACTAGATCAGAAAATGCAAGTAGCAATAATGATACTCTCTCTCTTAAAAGTGTGATGCAGCCCCCTTTCATGCACATATGTGTTTTAAAGGCTAAATGAGAAGTTGAACTTTATAGTAGAGGAAAAAAAATGCCTAAGGGAGGAATATTAAAGTTTCTGTCACCTTGCAAACATTTAAAGCATGGATGAGTTTTGTTTCGTATGAAAGAACCACTGGTGTGTGAACTCAAATTCACCTTTCCCATAGCAAGGCAGGAGAGGAGCAAAAAACACACCTTATATAAATTCATTTTTAACTCAGTCCAATATGTGTTCCAGTTAAATGAATGCTGGAATAACAAATATTTATTTATAATCCCACAGAAGCTGCAGATCTCACCCTGAGTGCACACACTATAGATATACTGACATACACAAGTATTTGCTATTTCAGCAATTGATACATAATTTAATAACCAGAAATAATATTCAATAATAATTAGAATAATATTTAAAAATAATTGCTGGTTTATATAAACCAGAAAATTGAACACATTGCTATTTTTGGCTTATTGAATGAAATGCAGTGAAGTCCAGGCAAACAGGGGCAAGAAGTACTTATGCTGCCTGAGGGCAGCTTTTTGTTCCCTAGTGGGTTTTTTTGGGATTTCCTTGCAGCTTCTGGGACACATCTGATTTTACACAGTGTCAGAAAAAGACATTTAGAAATTCCCATTTAACAGATCTGATCTGGAGGCTTAGAAGCCCTGCTGTGAATCCATTTCTCCTGCCAGGAGGATGTATTTAATGAGCAGCTACAGTGCATGGAGCTGTTCTGGGCAAGGATAAATCTGAAGGAATTTAAACGGCAGCCATGGATAATGAATCTCCTTTCTTTTTGCATGGATTTCAAGTTTAATCATTTAATAGAGATGTTATTCATTCTTTCTCGGTTAGTGTGCCTTACTCAGCTGTTTCTGACAGCAAAAATTTTTTTTTTATGTATTAGGGCTTTAAAATCAGAGATAACTTTACTCTCATGTCAATAGCTTGCTTTCAATTTTCAACTGAATTTTCGTAACTGCACCTGATTTGATTTACATTTTTGTATCATTAAACCACAGACTATCCACATAAAAATAACAGGGCAGCTTAAAAGGATAAAGAAAAATTGAGCCCTTCCAATATTAGATCAACAATTGAGATATTCTGTAAAGACTGACATTTTTTTAAAAATGCATTTACAGAAATTTGACAAAAAGACAAAGACTATTTAGTGCAGTGCCTGAAATACCTGTGTTTCTGCTCTGTATCTGTGTTCTTAGAATATTTTAATGCTTTCAAGATCTGCACTGTTTATTGAGAGGATAACTGGATTATATTTTTATAATATAGAATATGTATTCTGTATATTTTTTGTACATAGTTTATATACTATATATTCTATATAAAACATGTTCTATATAGAATAGGTATGATATATATGTATACACTAAAATATAATAAATAATAATAATGTCAGACTATTGCAACATCTAATTTTTGATCTCTTACAATTCCTTGCCCAAGGATTTGTGGCGATGAGCACAGCATAGGTAACATTTTGCGCTTGAACCCGTAGATCTGCAAACCTCTCCTTTTCCTCTGCAAAAGCCTTTTGTCTTTGTCCAAATTTTGTGGTGTCTCCTTTTGTCATTTAACAGGAAATAATTTATTTACTGCTGAAGTGTAATTTTGGGATTATATACAAAAATCGCATTATTTTCCCTTATAGGTGTGGATGTTCCTCGCTGCAGGAAGGAGGGTGACAGCGAGAGACGGGAGAAGGCTGATCCATCCTTGGAAGAAAACAAGGAACAAATTAGGGACCCTCTTTTACCAGGACATCACGGCTGTGGTGGGCAATGCTGCCACCTGTATCTCTCTCTCCGTGGATCCAGGGATCATGCTGTTAGCAGAGATGCACAAAAACACTTTCTCTTTAATGTTCGAGTTGGAAATGACGTGACACAACATAACATGGCATCTCTCACCCTTGCCTGGCATCATCATTGTGCTCTCAGCGTAGAAGCTGCAGATATTGTTTAAATGTACTCCGGGAAAAAATGTCTATGAAACGGGAGGGGATTTTTTCCCACCAGCTCTCACAGTTGTGCAGCCTGCTGCTAAAATCTCTCCCAGGTTTACTGCGTAAACCAATTTATTGATGATTACAGAAATTACCAATATTTGTTCACAATTTCTACTGCTAAACTGCCCACACCTGTGTTTTAACAGGCCAGAAAACATCCTTGGCTGTTGCTCTCCTGTACTGTCCTCATTGCACACAGACGATGTGCAGTCTGGGTGGGTTTTGGTTTGGTTTTTTTGTTTGTTTGTTTTCCAAATTACAAAAGAACAATGAAGCCTAATTGGGGAATTCAGACACTGAGCAAATTCTTTGCTGTGGGTGGGCAGAGAGCTGAGGGGTAAATCCTTATCCTTTGTGCACGTGTTACTGGAGTTGGGATAAGTGCCTGAAGTCTATCGAGAGAAGGTGGTGCTGTCTCAAGGAGGGATTTCAGCAAAGGTCAGGCACTGTGAGGATGTCCTGAGTGTGGAGAAGGGGGAAGGAGGAGTGGACTGGGCAGGGTTATCCCCGAGGCCACTCACCTTCCAGTGGGAGAGGAGGATTGGGCTGTGCAGCCTGTCTTTTGCTGCCCAGCCCCAGCCCTGGATGCTTGGCCATGAGAGGTCATCTCCCGTGCTGGCTGAGAGGTGGGAGGGCTGAGGAAGGTATGGACATTAAGGCCAGGACACCTCAAGGGTGGGAAAGGGAGCTGGGATTTCAAAAGCTGCTGCAGGCAGAGAGAAAACCCTGGTTTTGAAAGAATAAACCTTTGCCCATGGGTGGTTTCAAAGGGATTTTTTTACAGCTGCCTTGAATAAAATACATATCATAAAAAACCATCTGTTGCTGGGTCAAAACTCTGCTCACTAGGTGCTTGCAGGGTAGGAAAATGTTGGGTTTAGTTCATTTGAGCTCTCACAGAAGATAAATTGTGATGTATGGGAATCAGAGATGCTCAGAGTCCCCTCCCTGCAGCACCTCTTCTGGGATGGGGTCTGGGGCCAGTGTCCCCACAGCCAGCAGGTGGGTGGCCTGAGGGCTTGAGTGAGTGTCACAGCCTGGGAAAGCTGGCTCAGCATGATCCACTGCTGCCTTTATCACTGCAGCATTTAGGGGAAGCACCAACGGCTGGGCTTGAGACTGAGCTCTCCAGAAAAACCCACGTTAAAGTGGAAAGTGGCAGCTCCCTGCGGCCGGGAGGGGAGGGAGGGGAAGGCCTGAGTGATGCTGCTCTGCCACTGTGATGCTCTGCACCCACAGGCTCATCCTGGGACTGTGTTAGCCCCAACCCCGAGGAGTCTGGAGCAACTCCCCAGCCCTCGGTTTGTGGGCAGCTGTGAGGAGGTGCCTGGACCACCTTTCCCGTGCCCTCACTGTAGCTGACACAGTGCTGGTGCCTGTGTTTGAGCAAATGTGGGGCTGGGGGTGTATCTGAGAGCGAGTGCCCGCTGCCTGTGCTCAGCAGGATGCCAGATTTCCAGCCCCACATCTGCCTTGGAGCCTCAGGCAGCGGCTGAGCCTTGCTAATATCCCTGGGGAGACCTTCCCTGCTTCTGGTGTCACTCGGGGCTCAGCACCACTCAGGGCAGTTCCTGCTGGCCGTGCCGTGCTGCTGGGCTCAGGGCCAGCCCCTGGCTGCTCTGTTTTCTCTCAGAGGTGGTGTTGACCTTCGAGGCTGTGCCAGGTGTTTGGCCTTGTGTGCATCGCTTTGTCTGGCTTTCCTCTCCCACTCCCGGCTGTTTGCAGTCTCCCATGGGAGAAGACACCCTCCCAGATCTGCTCCCCACCCGGAACTCGTGCTCTGTTTTAACTCTTTCTTGGTCAAAGGTTCCTTGCTCACCACACAACTGTGTCCCTCATCGAGCAGGGCCACAAGACACCAGCCTGCAGAGCAAAATAACTGAGTGATAGATTCACTTTTGCTATTGAACACGCCTGCACAGGGCCTTTACAAGCTGCTTCTGCCCCACCCCTGCTGGTTCCTCTCAAAGTGTTCGTTACCAAAGTTTAATCAACCAAGTATTAATGAGAGCAAACCAAGAGCACCTTTGTGCTGTCCTGCAGATGAACGCAGAGGACAACCAAGGAGCTCAAAGCTTTCCAGCCCATCTGAATCCCTCTGGTACACCAGCCCCTTTCCTCCGTGCAGAGCCAGTTGAGGCATTTGCCCTCCTCAGTGTCCTTTGAGAACTGCTCAGGACGCTGCAGAATCCAGCCCGGTCCTTTTGCCAGCTGTTGTGTCAAGGAAAATGTCAAAGTCGTGGTCTGTCACAGGAAAGAAATGTCTGTTCTGTGGTACAAACCCACGTCTGTCCCCTGTAATGTCCTTCCTGGGTCATGTCCAGGCAGTGCTCAGCATTGTGCAGGGGAGGGTCTGTAGCTTTTCCTTGCTTGTCCGAGGCTGGGGGAGCTGGTGGGAATTACTGGGATTTACTGCCTGTGGATGCGCAGCCACAGCCTCCGCCGCAGACCTGGGAAAAGACAGTGTCCATCAGTCCCCGGGCTCACTCCCAGCTCACCATCCCACTCCTGGGCTGTCCCAGGGCCTGGCACCCCTCAGGATGCTGCAGGATACTCACGGTAGAGGCGGTGGGCAGTGGAGACCAGGCCCAGCAGGAGGAGCAGGACACCAGTGGCCAGCGGGACCCAGACGAGGGGGCTGCAGGGACCTGGAGAGCAGGAGAGGACTCAGTACCTGGCACCACCCTGCTTTGGGGAATGGAGTGTGGGGTGGGAAAGGGAGAAAAGCAAGGCAGGTCCTCAGAGGAGCAGTGGAGGACATGACCATCACCCTGGGGTATCCTTTCAAGCATTACAGAATCACAGAATCACAGGGATGGGTCAGGTTGGAAGAGAACACAGTGGGTCATCTGGTCCAGCCTCTCTGCTCAAGCAGGGTCATCCCAGAGCACATTACTCAGGATTGCGTCCAGGTGGCTTTTGAATGTTTCCAGTGAGGGAGACTCCACAACCTCTCTGGGCAGCCGGTTCCAGTGCTCAATCACCCTCACAGTAAAGAAGGCATTTCAGGGAACTTAGCTCTGAAGTCACGATTACCTAAACTGAAATACACCCTGGCCCCTGAACCTGCGTATGTGCCAGAGAATCCCTCCTACGGGCAGACATCAGCTCCCTCCGGAGCAGCGGGTCCAGCGGGACCCAGAGGCCCACTCCTGCAGGGTGACACTGGTGGATTGCCCCCACCCCAGGACAAGATCCACCTGAACCGTGGCGACCCCAGGAGCTCGGCAAACCCCTTTTTCCTGGCAGCTTGAGCCAAGCTGGTGCCATACCTTCCCTGCTGGCAGCTTTGCTTTTGGTTTTGGATCGCACAGTGGTTTTGGAGACCGGTGCCTGTGTGGTCTTCAGAGGCAGAGCATCCACTGGGGGATAAGGAGAAAAAGAGGATGGTCAGTGTGGCACTGAGTGCAGCAGAGATCTCCAATAGCAGGCAAGAAGGGCTGGAAATTTTGGCCCTTAGAACAAGCAGAGCAGGATTTATTATCGTGTATCTGAATTACAATGGAACACATTCATTTCTCAGTAAAGTTGGTCAGGAAAATATCCCAGTAGTGTCATTAAATAGCTGTCTGATGCACAAACCACACTCATCCAGAATTTTAGGTAATTCAAAACTATTTTTTTACTGTTTCCATCCAGGATATAAATTCCTACGGAAACTACCATTCTTTTACATGAAAAGATGAGACATCGGGGGCCTGGGATTTATCTGGAAAACTTCTCCCTTACATTACAATAGACTTAAAGAAAAGGAACTTAAAAGACAATTTGTTTTATCATGAGTACTAAAAGGAAAAAGAGAAGTTATCCAGCAAAGCCTGAGTCCTCCCAGAGCACCTGGTGCTGTTTACTTTTTAATTGGTGTCCTTGATCAAGCTGTATTTCAAGCCTGTTTTTCATGCTTTGCACAGAGATATATGCCCAGTTGACAAAAAACAATTCTCCTTTATCTTAAACCAGCTTTTCTCTGAGCCTGCAAGAATCCAAAAGGGATTTCTCAGCCAGTTCAAGGCACCGAGTATATTTGCAAAAAAACCCAGAAAAAATTGGGACATGGGGGCTGCTTTAGAAGCTGTAGCGGCATTTTGGCTAAATAAGTTATTTGTATCCTGGTTAAATAAGTTATTTGTCTCCCTAAAAGTCTGAAAAAAAAAAAAAGACTGAATCCTACTTCAAATACATTAGTTTTTCTGTGTCAACTCCTGCTCTGTGGTCAAGGGGAAAATGGGCTGAAAAGAGCTTCTGTATGATCCAGATTTGTATAAAACATCTCTCTCCCAATGCCACCTGCAGAAAGGTCTGATCTCTGGTTGTAGCTCACCACGGATAGCGGATTGTGAGCTTCGAGGGATAAATCCCATTTCAGTCCTTTACGTAAAGGATGGTTTTGAAAGCTGCTGTCAGACCCACCCCAGAGATGTGAGGGGATGTCCTCTGGCCTCGATGCTACTCTTGTCACTTGGAGGAAGGGTCAGGAAGAACCATGGCAGGGAAGGACCTGTGAGCTGAGCAGCCTCTCATCCAAACTGCAGCAGGGGATGAGAAAAACAGGGCGTGGCAATATCAGGTCTCCCCATGGAAATCCTAAAGCAGTAGGACCAATGCTTTGCTCAAGGCATGACTGCAGCAGAGCAACTGCTGATGGCAAAAGAACTATCACATGCAGCTGACCTAAAATTTAGCTGTTTTCTGTATTTTCTGCTTTATCCGGTCACAGATCTTTTCAGAAAAACCCCAGAGCCCCAGACTTGCAGCTCAGAATTGGGAAGAGTCTACCAACGCTCGTCACCCCTCACCCAGGGCACCCCATCACAGCCTGCTGGTGGCACATTTTGGAAGCCCGGGGGTGATGCTTACCCACACTGAGCCGTGTCCCGCTGCCCAGGAGGAGCTGGGAGGACTGGGAGACGGAGCAGTAGTAGGTGCCGTTGTCTGAGGGATGGAGGTGGCTGATGTGCAGGCTGTAGGAGCTGTGGGGCCTCGTCCCATGGACACTAAACTTGTCCTGGCTCACGTTTGTGCCATACGTGGTTTTGCCCAAAGTGTTGGAAAATACCAGGAACTCAAAGTCTTCCCTCTCCTCACTCCAGCGGTACCCTTACACCCCGCTGTGCTCCTTCTTCAGCTCACAGTGGATTTCTGTTTTATTGTTAGTTTGGGTTAAAATATGCTCTGGAGTTTGGGTTAAAAGTAGATTTGTATAAAAACCTAAGAAAAAAAGAGACAGGAATATACAGTTATTATTTTTATTTCATTATTTTTCTTCCCTGCTAAATACAGATTTTTCTTTATGGGCTTAATAAAATGCAGTAGACAGAGACCAGGGGATCACATAAGTGAGAAACAGGAGCATCTTTATCAGGATGTTCCCATAGTCCCTCAGAGGCCTTTTTGGGTTCCCCAGCTATTTTTTGGTCAGGCCTAATTGTACAGGTAGAGTTTGCTCTGCAAACACTCATCTAGGGAGGAGACTCACTGGAAGGGATGGTTTTGAGGTGTCCTCGGGGCTGTATGTGCAGGGAAGGGCAACCCCACCTGCTCCTGTGGATGCCCCTCTCCTGCTCTCCTTATCTTATTTTTCAGAGAGATTTCACCTCGTTTTCAACATATATTTTTTTGTGTCTCTTAACTGATTTGTAAAGTTTTTCTTCTTACAGATGCAACACTGATAAACATCTCAGGGGCAGAAAAAAAGACCAAAAAACCATGCAAAATGTCTCAAAATGAGCCAATTTTATATTAGCTTTCAGACAATAATATTTCTCATAGGAATTTTGAGACCTGGGAAAGGAGAGGGAGTGAGGGGTAGCGGTGGGGTTCAAAGCTTTGGTTTGGCATCGCATCGCCCTGTTTGGGCTTTGCAGCTTTTGGGAATTATCTAAGTTGTGTTTGGCCCAGGCACATGTGAGGGGTGTCTGTGTGAGCGGGGATGTGTCCTTGAGAAAAGGATAACAGGTAACTTGTGATCCTTTCTGTTCAGCAAACAGTCCTGCAAAGCTGCAGATAACTCTGAGACCGAGTGAAAAACAGCCCTCTGAAGATAAGGATGCTCCCGCTTCCCCCGTCTCTTTCCCAGGCATGTTTTAAAGCTGTGCAAAAAGCTCAATAATACATGTTTCTTGTCTTTTTTTACCTTAAAAAGTTCCTTTTCCTTCAAAATCCCAAAAATTGCTTACAGCAGTTTTTGCAGCCTCATGCAGCCCTGCAAACCCAGTGGTGTGGGGATGGGTTGGCAAGGCCCAAGAACACCTGAATCCATCACAAAGTCCTGATGTCTCCCATGTTCCCGATGGGACAGGCAGAGGAGAGGGCTCTGGTGAATGACAGGGGTCCAGAGCCTTCCTCTGTCCCCACACCAGTGACCCCATCACTGCCAGCGCTGCAGAGCACTAATATTGCATTGTCAAAATTCACAGCATTCCACCACATCATCTGGCTCTGTGACAACATCGATGCCTCCTTGTAATTAAAATATGTAATTTTCAGGTTTTAGAGCATAATTCCCTCAAATTTTGTTCTGGAAAACACATGTGTTTTCTTAGGAGATGAAATGTATGTGGCCATGGGGCATGAGGGCTTCAGGGTCTCCTTCAATGCCCTGAGGTTTGACTCTGCTGGGCATGGGAAACATAACTCTCGATGGAAAACTTTTCCTTAAACTGTTGGAGAGATTGTTAGATAAATCAGAAAGGATGAGAAGGCATCCCGAGAAGTCTCAGCTCGGTGCCAATTGTCAAGCTAGGGGTGAGCTGGGATGGAGACAGAGCAGAAAAGTTCATCCTCAATCATACCTTCAACCCCAAAACCTCCCCACTCCCTTTCCTGTTGTATATTCAAGGGGACCATGGTGAATCACGGTGCTTGGCCAGACCAGCCTGCAGCACCTTAAAAACGGTGCTTTTTCCCTTTGCATGTGCAGAGCAACATAAATAAACTCTCATTTATTGAGATTTTCTCAGCAGGCTCCCCACCGTACAAATCTACAGGATATTAGTACCTGTAAGGCAGAATGGTTTAATACCGCACCAATTCCAGCTGTGGCGCTTGGGAAATACTCAATCTTTGGATGATTTAGAAGAAAATTTGATGGGATCTTTATCATCTTTGTGTTACACATGCAGTGTAGAGAGCAGCTACTTCAGCTTCTCCATCAGCAGCCTCCTACAGTCCATCTGCACTGAGGGTGTAGTAAAAACAAACTCTGCGGTGTCTATACCATCATGTATTGAACTATGAATAGAATATAGAATAGAACAGAACAGAATAGAATAGATTATTTCAGTTGGAAGGGACCTACAGTGACCAACTAATCCCACTGCCTGACCAATTCAGGGCTGATCAAAAGCTAAAGCAAGCTATTAATGGCACGATCAAAAATTACGCAGCCATAGGTAAAAATATCCTGTAGATCTATAATTTGAGGGTAGATTTAAACTTCCATCATCCAGATGCTGTGCAACGCATCTCACGTGCTGGAGAAGGGTGGAGGAGAGGCTCCAGCACGATTTTAGGTGCCCTCAACCCTTAAGAGATGTGTCCCTCTTACCTGGGATCTGGAGGCAGATGCAGAGATGGAGCCATGGCCGGGCCATGGTGGCGGACTCGGTGACAGAGGGGTTTTGTGGCAGCTCCCCCTTTCCACGCACAGTCACCTCTTGGTGGCAGGGCTGGCTTCCCCTCAGGAAGTTCTTGCCCCTCTCAGCACGTATCTCTCAGCCACAGCTGCCAGAGAGCGTCTGCCACAGCAGCACCCGGAGCCTCAGCCCGGCAGCTTCTCCTGCGCTGAGCCCCAAATCCAAGCGTGCATCGGGGCAACAGCCTTCTGCTCTTCACCAGCACTTCACAGGGTGCCCTTAAATCCCCTTTAGAAAAATAAAAAAAAGAAAACTCACTGATTTTTAATTATGATTTCTTCATATTTCACCACCTAGTTATTCCTCCTTCTTTTAATCTACTTTTATACTCTTAAAAAATGACAAATGTAGGAGCACGGCCTTAAAGATAAAAGCAGGACATCATGAATTTTGGCTGACCTTTCCCCTGCTGAAATAAAAAAGCAATCAAAACAAGGAAAAGATGCAATTTGATCCGTGGAGTTGTTTTCTTCAGCAGAATTTATAGCAGGAGGTGTTTTTCTCTGGAAAATACTGAACACCAGACCAACCCAACATAAAGCAAGAGATGTGAGGCATCACAGAAAACTTTGAAGTCAAGAGCAAGAAACCTCAAACAAATTTGTGGCTGAAAAACCACAAAAATAAGGAAATTCTGATGGGGCTCCCCACCTCTCAGCATGTGCTGCTTTGGTAGCTGCAACAGCACGTGGCTCATATGCAGAAATATTTAAATTATAAAATATCAGACTGGCTTTGAAATGTCTTTGTGAGGGAGAGGTTTGAAGCACTTGTGGTTTAGGATTCAGAGAGTGAAGTACATGACGTGAAATTACAGGGATGAACTGGTGTCAGCAGCCTTCAGTATTTTCAATATTTTCATGTTTAGGAAAAAAAAATTATTATTTTTATTTATTCGCTGCCTTCCTGGCTGTCAAGCAAGATTCAGTTTTCTTTTATGTCCCCCTTGTGCAGATACCTGTGGTCCTTACAACACCCCAGATGCCCCCCAGGAAGGGGAGTCTCACGTGGGGGCACTGAGAAACCACCCCGAGAGTTGAGCTGGCAGATGAATAGGAAAAACAATATTGCATCTCATACACTGTAAGTTTTTGGTCCAGTTTGTACCAGATTTTTCCATGCTGCTGTAACACATCCTCTCCCCATTTCTGTTTAAATTAATTTCCTGCTCGAAGCAGGTTGCTAACTGCAAAAGCCTTGCCACAAAGGGCTCATCTGTTAAAATTTAGGGTGGGCTGAATCCCTCCTTAACTCCTTCCTGGCAGGTGAAAGCGATTTTAGTGTTTTCAAACCCACTTCAGTGCTTTTAAGCTCTTGTTTTCAGAGCTGAGCCCTCGATGTGGGTTGCAGCAACACTTGCCTCTCCCACCCTCACCTTCTGCTTGTCTGTCCCTGTTTGTTTCACATCACTCCCTGATTCGGGCCTCCTCAGAATGGGGTGAAACTCCTCTTTTTCTGAGGTGGAGGCAGCAGGGAGTGCTTGATATGAGAAATGCCACTGCAAGTGAATCTTCCCTCTATCCCCGTGGTGAAGTCTGTGAACTGAACCCAACATCCCTGGCTGCTGCAATGGCTGTGTCCCTGTTTTCCCACTGCTGCTGTCACCTGGAGCATCTTCTGGCTTGCTGGCCACTACAAGAATTTGTCCCAGAGGTGGCTTTTGCCACCATTACAACCTTGGATATGGGGATGTTATACGGGGATGGTTCCCCAGGACATTATAGCAGCTTTAGAGAAAGCAAAAGTAATATGTGAAATGTAAAAGCATAGTGTACTGGAATGGGGATTAAATATTTTTTCTTTTTTAAATTGCTGTTTATGCACAGTGGAGCTGTTTACCAGTGGCCAAGCTGTTCTCAGGACTGGGTGTTTGCTCCTACAAGAAAATATTTTGGAGGAGGGATACCTTTGTCTGGCAGCACATCACCAACTAAAATCAAAGCACTGTGTGAACGTGCAGGAGACAGCTGCTGTTTATAACATCCCCACATTGTTTGGGACTGCTGTCCTGGGAAGAAAATGGGAGGAAAGAAGAGTGTAAGTTGATCTTATCTGTTCACACAAGCAAGATTTGTTTGTGACCTTGCTGGGGAACAGCAGCTCCTGATCACGAGTGTTTGGCTCATGGCTGGGCCATGTTGGGGGGGAATTGCTGAATTTTGGTGTATTTGCACTATTTGGCTGCACAATTTCTATGGGAATTTTATGCTTTTTCCGAAATTAAAGACGACCATCCCTGTCCCCAGCCCAGCCAACTCCCTGTGAACCCATCCTAGTGGGAAACAGACCCTATTATTTTCCCCAGACTGCATCTTGCCCCCCTCACCACGCTGAGAATCATTCCTGGTGTTTTCGCCAGCTTTTTTTACATTTTTTACTTTCTTTTCCCCTTGTGATGAGTTTCCTACAGCAAAGTGTTTGTTTTGGGAGGCTGGAGCAAAGCATTGAGGTAGAAGAGCAGGATTTACAGCCAAGAAGTAGTACCTGGCTGGGATTTCATTTAAACCCCATTTAAATTAGTTTTCTGTTAAACTCCCGTGTTCAGCAGAGGTAATTTCAGCTGGGTTGTAAATGCTAAGCTAGAGAAAGCTGCTGCCATTGAAATAGAGAAAAATGCACTCTCTCTGTGCTTTTGGGGCTACAAGGGCTGACTTTTGGGATTGGGAAAGGCCCCTCAGCTTCAATTCTGGTCCAACACGGCCAGTACTGCAGTATGTGGAACTAAAGGCTGCTGGAGAAAACAGGGTGCAGGACGGAAACTTCCCGGGACTCAAGCAGCCACGTGTGAATATTTTTTTCCTTTTTCAATTTTTAAAAATGTTTTTATTCTAGGGAAGGGCTTAGCTTCTGGAGGATTTCATTAGGGGTAAAATCAGTGACTAAAATGATAGTATTTTCACTGAGTAAGATGATTAGTACCCTTTTCTTAGTATAATAGCAGAAAAAAAACCCCAAAACAAGTGGGTCAAATTTTCTAAACTGCTCCAAGCTAAGATGTGGTTTGTAGGGTGAAGTTGGGGGGGGGGGTCCATCTGCCTTTGCAGGTGCAGATTTACAGCTGTAATTCAGCTGATGCAACATCACAGTGGAGGCTCCTGACATGTCATGGGGTAACACCAAGGTCCATGTCAGTGTATGATGAACAGGGTTGTGGCATGGAAAAATGCTGCTTTTAAAGACCACATGCCAAAATGGATCTAAATGATGAATTGTGTGAATTTTCCTGTCATTTCATCCCCGCTGGCAAACAGATCAGTGCTTGGGGGGTGGTTTGGCAGGACCATGTGTATTACAGGTGTTGGGTGTGAGCCCCATGTGTGATCTCCCCCCAAATCCCAGGTGCTAATGGGGTGTGCAGTAAATGAGGAGGCGAGGGGGGGGATTTGGAAGGATGGACGCTGAGAGGACAGGCTCCAGCTCTCCCTCTTCAGGACACTTGGTGAAAGCAGAAGTTTAGCGTGAGCGGTGATTAATCCTGGACCTCCCCAAACAGATAACGGGCAGAGCAGGTGTTGCCGTGTGATTTCCCTAATCAGTGTTGAAGAGGATAAGAAAAGACAAGGAAAGTGTCCTTGGGAAGGCAGCACATGGAGGAGGAAAAGCCACCAAGGAAGTAAACACAGGTGTCTTCAGCCCCAAACAACGACCTGCCATGGCTATAAAAATCACCGGGATGAGACTTCGGGACCACCTTTACCTTAAAGGTGCCAGATCTGCGGGAACTCTGCAGCGACCGTCTCCAACTTCCTGGGACTGCCGGAACATTCATCCAAGGATTGGTGAGATCTTATTGCTGGGGCCCTACTCCGTCTCTCCTTTGCTTCACCCGCTCCCGCATCCCTTCCCCGTTCCCTCCCCGGGAGCCGGTGGCTCGTGCCAGCTGCCGGCTCAGCCGCGGCCTCCCGTTCCCTCCTTTCCCTTCCCTCGGGCCCAGGTTCGGCTTCCCCCTGGGGGGCTTTTCAGAGGGGCAGGTCGCGGGGTCGCAGCCTTGCTCCGTGGAGGGGTTGGCGGTGCTGGTCTTATGGTAGCTTTGCCCTGAGACGGAGCCGTCTCAGATCTCGTCCCCTTCGCTATGATGAGCGACATCGTTAGCAGTTGGAAGCTGGAGCAGTTTGTGCTCCAGAAGTGTCTCCCCCCAATTTGGTCGCCAGGCTCCTTCCAGGGCCCGGAGGCGTACCAGCAGCTGTGCCAGCAGTGGGAGAGCTGGTCGGAGGAGAACAAAAAGCCCAAACCCACAAACAAGTGTAAGAAGCGAGCGGCTTTGCAGGGTTTGCTGATGGTGAGCAGGGAGTTGTCCAGATTGCTGAAGGAGGCTCTTGAGAATGTGCAGACCTTGGAGCAGGCCAAGGAGGAGCTCAGAATGCAGGTGGACAACCTGCGGGCGGAGGTGCAGGGTTTGTGTGGGGACTCTCTGCGGAGCGCGGTGGAGATCACCCGGCTGGAGAGCAAGCTGGGCTATGAGAAGCTGAAAACGGAGGAGCTGAAGAAGGAGGTTGGCAGGTGGATCGGGGAGACCCAAGACGCGCAGAGCGCGGTGCGGGCGGTCCTGCAGGACGTCCAGAGGGACCGGGGCCCCGGCCCTGATCACAAGGTATGCCATGCCAAGATCCAGGAGCTGGAAGCAGAGCTGGGTGTGTCGAGGGGCATTGTGGCTGCCATAAAGGGCAAGAGGACCCAGATCGGGAGTGGTGAGGGGGAGGACTCCCTGGACCTACACCCACCCCACTATGATTACGAGGATGATGTGTGGGGTGCCAACGGCCCCACCAGGCCGTCCCCCTACGCTCCTCTGCGGGAGGAGGTGTGCCAGCTGCAGGTAGGGGAGGCAGAGGCTTCCAAAGATAAAAAGGCCCCCCACGATGAGCCGGTCAGCCACGTCCCACTGCAGCCCATAGACACGAACAGGGCTGTGCTCTGGTTTACCCCTGAGCAGCTCAAGACAGTGGGGAAGATGCTGGGACCACTGACAAAGGAGACAGCAATCAGCTGGCTGTCCAGGGTCCAGCGTCTGCCCCAGTGCCAGAGCGGCAACTTTGTGAGTGAGCTGATAGACATTGTGAGAAAGTGCATGAAACCAGATGATTTCGCGGCACTGCCGGGGGATGTGCAGATGGGCAATGTCCAGGATATGGGGGATGTCCAGCTGGCCGTGCTGAAGGTGTTCTTCCCGGAGGTCAACCCCTTAGTGCTCTTCCACCAGGAGAAGCAAAACCCCGAGGAGAGGCCCGATGCCTATGTTAACCGTAAAAAGATGCTTTACCAGATGGCCGGCCTGCCTGGCTCCAAGGAGTCCCCTCTCAATTTTGACAGGCCTGAATTCAAGGAGCCACTGGTGGTGGGGCTGACACCCCCACTGCGGGTGATTGCTGGTGGAGATGCAGCCAAAAAGCCTCTGTCGGAGCTGGAGCAGATCCTGACCCAGAATTTTGAGCTACAAAAGCAGGCATTCCCAGGGTACATGTTGGGGGGGAAGAAAGGGAAAACCTCGGGCATGCCTTTCCAAAATGCAGGGATGAGAAAAATGCAAGGAGACAACCGAAAAGATCCTGATGGCAAGGGGGGGTTGGGGAAGGAGAACCAGCAAGGGCTGAGGTTTCAGAAGTCCAACCCTTGGCGGGCTGAGCTGAGGAAGCGCTTGATAAAATACGAGAAACAGGAGGACATTGACGGCTTGCCGGATGCGGAGCTCTTCCAAAAACTGGCCCTGCACGAGGCCAAAAAGCACAGCAGCTCCCACCTGATTGACCCGGGGTCTAAGGCTCAGCAATAGGGCTGCCAGGCACCCGCATCGCCCCTTTTTGTGGCACCGATTAAGACCGATTCATGGGGGCGCCTGATAGTTGATACAACTATTGGAGGAGGGGTGCTTGGACAAGTGATGTTAATTGATACTGGTGCCTCTTATTCAATTCTGAATATGTGCCCTGGCAGAGCCGGGATCTTCCAAACCTCTGAAATTATTGAACTGACAGGGCCGAACAGCCAAAAATCCTCAGTGCCGTTCACAGGACCCATACCCTTTGAAATTGGGACTGCCAAAGGGTCTGAAAAATTTGGGAAAATGGAAATGAAAGGAAAGCCAGGAATTTTAGCCATCTCTGCCCTGACAAGGATGGGGGTGGTGGTGGACCTGGCAAATCAGGCACTGTTACGCTGCCCACAAATTGATTTGCCTGTCATCCCCGCGAGCCACAGGGTGATGTCGGTGAAAGCCCCTGAGATCCTGGTCCACCCTGAGTGGGAGCCCCGAGTGAAACGGGTCACAGAGCAGTTCCCCCAGGTCTGGGCAAAGAGCAAGCTGGACTGTGGGCAGATTGATGTTGTCGTGGCAATCAGAGGGCCGGATCCGCCTCCTCAGCCTCAGCCCTGGTACCCGGCTGAGGCTGAGGACAGCTTGTGGGAAACGGTCAAAACCTTGCTGGACCAGGGCGTGCTGGTGGAGCAGCAGAGCAACAGCAACTCCCCCGTGTGGCCCTTGCGGAAAGCCGATGGGAAAACGTGGAAGCTGACAGTTGACTTCAGCACCCTGAACCAAGTCACCCCACTGCAGACCTCCACAGTCGTCAGGAACCCTGACATCATGGCAGCCATCTCCCAGGGATCCGAGTGGTTCTCGGTGCTCAGCCTGACCAGCCCATCGTTTGCCATCCCCTTGCACCCCGAGTCCTGGCACAAGTTTGCCTTCACCCTTCGAGGACGTCAATTTGCTTTCACCAGAGTCCCTCCAGGTTTCCACAACACCCCTGCCATCTGCCATGCCCACGTGGTGAGGATGTGGGAGCAGCTCAGCCACCGGGAGAGCGTGCTGTCCTGTGCTGGTGATGTCCTTATCCACACCCAGACAAAGGAGAAGAACCTGGAGGTGCTGGCAGAGGTGCTGCAGGCTGTCCAGAAGACAGGCTTCAGGATCAACCCCACAAAGGCCCAGCTGTGCTGGAAGGAGGTCTCCTTTGTGGGGGTGACCCTGGGGGAGGAAGGGCGCTCACTGGAAAAGCAGAGGGTTGAGCTAATACAGAAGATGTTGGCACCGTCCAATGCCACCACCCTGAGGTCCTTCCTGGCTCTCCTGAGGTTGTGCCGTGAGTTCATTGAGGCCTATGCAGAGAAGGCAGCCCCCCTTTGCCACCTCCTGAAAAAGAACACCACCTGGGAATGGGGGCCAGAGCAGGACGAGGCAGTGAAGACCTTAAAGGAGGGGGTGGCACGAGCCCCCTTGCTGGCACACCCTCGGGGGGACAGACCCTATATTCTGCAGTTGGCCAGCACAGGGAGGGCGCTGCAGGCCACCCTGGGCCAGCAACACAGCGCCAACCTGCTCCCTGTTGCCCATGCCTCGCGTCTCCTGACGCCAGTCGAGCAACAGTTCAGTGACTACGAGAGGGAGGTTTTAGCCTTGACCTGGGCCCTGCAGCACTGGGAGTACCTGGTGGGGTCAGCCCCAGTGCTGCTGAGGACCTCCCACACCCCGGTGAGGTACCTCTTGTTGGGAAAGGGGGATGAAGGTCCCCTGCGCTACCCCAGGATGGCCAACTGGGCGTTGGCGCTGACCAACAAGGAGGTCCCTGGGGACCCCTCCCCCGGTGCCTACAGGGTGGTAATCAGTGGAGAGAGGGATGGGGAGGAGCCAGGGGTCTCCCTTGCTGACCCCAAGCCACGGCGGGCACCCCTGTTTGAGAGCAGCCTCAGCCTGGAGGAGGCCAAGGAGAGAGGCTACGTTGTGTGGTTCGTAGATGGGTCCAACTACCACGAGGAAGGGGTGCCCTACACGGGCTATGCCGCTGTCAACCGGGGCACTGGGGAGGTGGTGAAGGGGAAGTGCCTGCCACACTCCATCCAGGCTGCTGAGCTGGTGGCCGTGATGGCCGCCCTGGAAAACACGCCGGCAGACCAGCCGCTGGCCATATTTTCAGACTCGGGCTGGGTGGTGCGTGTGGCGCTGGAGTGGCTGCCGCTCTGGAGGGAGAGGGACATGCAGTCCGCCGATGGCAAGCCCGTCACCTATGCCAAAAAGCTGCTGTACCTTGCGAGGCTGGCGGAGCAGAGGGAGTGCCCGGCCCAGATCATTAAGGTCAAGGCCCACAAGAAGGGAACAGAGGAAGCCAAGTGGAACAAGGAGGCGGACGCCAAAGCCAAGCAAGGTGCGAAGGAAGGGCTGATGTGGAAGGCCAGCAAGATTTCAGAGAATGGCCCAGTGTCAGTGGTTCCCAGCAGGCACTGGGAGAGTGTGGATCTGGTGGGCTTGCAGGCGCAGGACCCCAGGCTCCGGGAGTTAGCGCAGGGCAGGGAGTACAAAGGGTGCAAGGTGTGGAAGGACATCTCGGGGCTGGTCCTGGCGCGGAGAGAGGGGGCAGAGTTCCCGGTCTGGGTGGTGCCTGAACTTGTCAGGATGGAGCTGGTGGCCCTGGCTCATGAGCAGGGGCATCTGGGGACAGACAAGACCATGGTGAGGCTGCAGGGAGTTGGGTGGTGGCCTGAAATGAGAGAGGACGTGGAGAGGTATGTCAGCAACTGCCTGACATGTGCAGCCAACAATCCCGATGCCAAAACAGCCAAAGCCCTCCTGGGGCCCCAGAGGATTTCAGGGCCATGGAGCAAATTGCAGATGGAATTTATCGGGCCTCTGCCCCAAACAGCCCAAGGCAACAAGTACTGCCTAGTGATCAGTGATAGCTTCACCAAATGGGTGGAAGCATTTCCAGCTCGAAACGACACGGCCAGCGCAACCGCAAAGATCCTGGTAGAGCACATCTTTTCGCGGTGGGGCATCCCAAAGGATATCGACTCAGACCACGGCCAACGCTTCATCGGAGAAGTCACAAAAGGGGTGTGTCAGGCCTTGGGACTCAAGCAAAAGCTTCACATCATGGGGCATTTCCAGAAGCCCATCTCAGCAGAGGGGCCCAACCAACAACTGAAGACAGCACTGAGGAAGCTCGTGAACCAGCAAAGGAAAGACTGGGATCAGAAGCTCCCACTGACCTTGCTGGCGTTACGGGGGGCCATGGCATCTCAAGCACATTCTCCCACAAAATTTCCTCCTGCAAGAGACCCGAAGCTTCTGGAACACTGGTGGCAAGGAGGGGAACCCCCGGATGAAATGCAGCCCCGTGTGCTGATGGACAGGTGGGTCCAGGACATGCTCAGGACGGTGTCAGCCACGTACCACCAACTCGCCTCAGTGCAGGAGACCAACATCCCCAAGATGGATAAGCAGCTGGGAGTGCTCCTGCGCCCCATGGAGTGGAACACGGGGGACCTGGTAATGTACCGAGGGGTTAGAGAGAAGAACCAGGTGCTGGAACCCCAGTGGATGGGGCCTGTTAGGGTTGTGAACAAGGCCAGCCCCTCCGTGTACCAGGTAGAAATCAGAAAGGGGGCAAAAAGGCAGGAAAAATGGTTCCATTCTTCACAATTAAAAGCATGGAAGGGAAACTAACGGGGCTGGAGAGCCCGCCTTGCTTATGTTTTGCAGATAAAGGAAAATGGAAGGCGATTGTGACCGGCGGGAAGGGCGAACTTCGTGGCATCACCAGCCTTGTTTGCGCTGCAGGGAAAATGCTTTCAAATTTGTGATTGCAGGATTTACTTTGCTTTCTGGTATGTGCATAGTGCTGAGCACCCAGTGTGCCCAAGCCACCCATCAGCACCTTGGACAAAATGTCATTCATTCTCACTTAGATAGGCACCTCAACACACAGGCCACAGCCCAGCACAGGGTTAGGAGGTACACAAAAATTGGGACCGATTGGCCCTGGTCTCAAGCTTACGTAAAACATACAGGAATCATGGGGTTAAATTCTAACAAAGGCTTAAATTTGTCAACAGTGGTTATGCATGGGACAGAGGTGTACTTGGAAAATGAGTGGGGCTGGGATAGCACAAACAGACTTCCACAGCTGCTGGGGCAGGTGGGACAGCAAATAAAGGTAGGGTGCAGGGTAATTAACGGATCAACCCACCAGCGAGTAACTCAAATCTCTGTAACTGAAGTAAAAACTAAGAAGAACCAGAAAAAAATCTGTGCTGTGGAAAAATTGGACTGCTGGTACAATTTTACTTTGGTCCAGCCAGTCTTTGTGGTCTGCCTCTGGGCAAACAACAGCATGGGGCTATCCTTTAAATTCAAGATCAGCACCACGACACCCTCCTTTGCTGCCATTAAGATCTCAAAGTGCCATTTTTTGGCCTGGCATGCAGCCCGCTATGTTGAAATTGGCAACCAGGTAAAATTAGAAATTAAATACTCCCAAGAAAGTGTAACTGACCCGATGCAAATTGACGGCACCACCGTGACCCTTGCAGCCCCTAACGGCCGCAAGTGGGTCGTTCCACTGAGCTGCCTCCGCGAGAGCAAAACACTTGATAGATCTGAATTAGATGCAGATGCTTCATGGTATAATCAGGACTATGGACGCTGCCCACACCTGATCATAACCCTCCAGGTGTGGTGTCGAGGAAACCTGAGCATAGAAATGTCCCCTGAGCTTGGAGGAAAGTGGTGGATAGGAGGCCCCGAAGGATTTAAAAAAGGATTTACCATCATTGCTGTCTTGCCCCCTTTTGTTTCCAAGATAGGTCCTTATGTAGTCAAGAAAAATCACATCCAGGAGCTGTTGACTGGGCCTGTCCGGTCACTGAAGAAGGTGGTGCTGTCTCTGTCCACTGTTAATATTTCCTCTGTCAGACCACACTGTGCCCCCTTCCTGTCCACCCTGCACACCGGCTGGCTGGCCTGGCTCCACAGCCGCTCCATCCAGGGCACCCGCGCCAGGAGAGACCTGCTGGCCACAGCGCTGGGAGGAGGAGGTGCCGGGCTGGGAGTCCTCAACAGTATGAATGCTGAGGTCTTGGCAAACAAGCTGGAGGCTGTCACCTCAGGTGTGCAGGGCCTCCTCAAGCCTCTGAATTCATCCCTGGCCAGCCTCGGGATGGGGCAGTGGCTCGTGTCAGAGGTGTTGCCCACCTGGGAAAAAATAAGTGAGAAAGACCATCAGATGCTGTTGCGAGCCCTGAGCATCGAACAAAGTAACGTCTCTCTTGCTCTTAGCTGCATCCAGGCCCAGATGTGGGTGCAGAGTGTCGTTGCAGGTATCCTGAGAGACGGCGACAACGGCGTCCTGCCCACCGAGATCCGGAAGATCGTGTGGGACGCGGCCACAGAGAAGGAGCGGCAGCTCCAAGCCTGGTGGAGGCTCGTCAACTTCACCCACGACCAGGCCCTCAACGCAGTCATTGCCCACGTCCTCACCGTGGCAGAGGCTCGCATCGAAAAGGTCTACCCCATCGTGGCCCTGGGGGTAAACACAAACGGGTCTGTGGTCTACCCCCTGGACCACCGCATGTGGGCGAGGGTGTCTGATGGGAAGTGGCAAACGGTAGATTTGGAAGCCTGCATTTTGGAGAGGGGGCTGGGATTCATATGCGAAGACGACGCCCTTAAGGCGAGTGATGTGTGCTTTGACACCAAAGAAGGGGTGTGTCACTTTGAGATCAACCCCCAGAGCAGTAACAAAACCGTGTTAGTGTACGTGGGGAAAGGCTGCGTGTGCTTCAGAACGACATGTAAATACGTGCAAATTAACGAGGCTTATAACCAGACCGTGTTTAACGACTCGAATATGTGTGCTTGCAATGTAGCTATTATTAGAGGCTGCGATTTTGTGTATAAACCGCCTATGTTTACTAGCCAGTTGCTAATCAGAAACTATA
Organism: Ptilonorhynchus violaceus; assembly: GCA_013397565.1. Taxonomy (NCBI): domain Eukaryota; kingdom Metazoa; phylum Chordata; class Aves; order Passeriformes; family Ptilonorhynchidae; genus Ptilonorhynchus; species Ptilonorhynchus violaceus. The sequence continues at coordinate 411,919 of VZRJ01004649.1, read as the reverse complement.
CCTTGTACCGTAGTATAACCCCGACCCCCATCGGTATGGATTTGTCGCTTGTAAAAGAAATGTTAGAGCATGCAAATTTACAGCAGCTGCTAGAAAATGCCAAGGCCGAAGCTAAAAAGATCCTAATAACCGTTCACCATGATGGTAAAGTTATAAAACAGGTAATGGAACGAATTAAGAGGGTGGGAGAACACCACTGGTGGGAAGTATTTTTTGGCTGGTCCCCCACGGCCACTGGCATTTTCAACGCGCTGCTGCACCCCGTTGTAGTTATACTGCTGATGCAAATCTGTGTGTGCTTTGCCATGGTAGCCACTTGTTACCGGATAAGGCAGGTGAAGCTCTGCATTGACAACGAGATGAAAGGACTGGGGCTGGCCAAGCGCCTCCTGCCATAGTCAAGGGCAAGACTGGGTTGGCCTCTGTGTTTGCCACCAAGAAGATCTTTTAGCTCCGCTGTTGGCTGCAACCCAGTAGGCGTTGAGCGGTGGGGACACACGCCATACCAGACCTTGATGTGAGGGATGGCCTTCTCTGTCATCAGAGGGCCATCCAGGAGGGGAGGACAGGCCAAGCAGCCTGCAGTTGGCATGAGTCACAGAATGGTTGAGGTTGGAAGGGACCTCTTGAGAGGTTTCACTTAGTCCACACCCATCTGCTCAAGCAAGGTCACCTAGAGCAGATTGCCCAGGACTGTGTTCAGCTGGGCTTTGACTATCTCCCCAGATGGAGACTCCACAACCTCTCTGGGCAAACCTGTTTCATTGTTTGATCACCCTCCTAGTAAAGAAGCAAAAGTTAGCATAAGTAACTTGGTTTTGAACCTCCTGTCCCCAAATACTAATGTGAAGAAGCTGCTCTTGTGTGATTCAGGAGTCCTTAAGCTGAGGAGATGGGGGTAAGGGAAGCCAAGGACAGTGCCTTTGGGAGGAAAGAGAAGGAAATATAACACCTGAGCTTGGAAAAGCACCCACTGAAGACAGCAGGGGTGTGAACAGCCTCAAAGACTTGGAAAGATGATAAAAGATCAGCAGAACAGAAGACGCTGTAATCACCTTGGACTTAAAGGAGCTGAATCCACAAGGACCTTTGCAGCAACTACCTCTGGGTTCCCAAGACTCCCAAGACGTCTGGCCAACGGATTGGTGAGATCTTGTTTTTGGAGCCTGGACATCACTGCTTTGCTTTGCTTTGCTTTGCTTTTCTTAGTTGTGCACGTACTCAATAAACCTGTCTGTTAGAGAATGGACTGTCTGTTCAATTGCCACCTCTCAGCTGCTCCCTACCCAGGCTTGTACCAGCCACACTGGTACAGAGAAATTCTGGTAGAAAGAAAAGATGTGGAGTTTTTTTTCTCTTTTATAGGCCCAAATCCCTCACTTGCTTTTTGTCTGCAGAATATTCACTGAAACACAAGTATTTCTGCCTTGGGCTGCAGAGTGTGGCTCTGAGCCCGTGCACAAACCAACTCCCCTCTCTCACTCTGCCTCTCCCAAGCTGCATCTCCTCCCTCCCTCTGAATGCAGGAGTCTTCAAATATACATGAGGGGTCTCAAACAATTTTAAAACATTGGCAATTTAAAAAACTAGGTTACCCACCTCATTTCCAGCCTGTGCTCAATCTCATCTCAGAGGTCTTGTACTCTCTGAGAGTGGGGCATGGGGATGGGGGGGTTACACAGACAAAAAGCCCTTTGCAATCCATGCTGAAATAAACAGACAAAGGTTTTTAACCCAGCAGAAACTGAGTTAAAAACTGAGAAATGAGTTTAAAACCCACTTTTCACAATCACCAGGCTGAGAAGTGCAAAGAAACAACATGTGGCCACAGCATAGGTGTTTTAAAGAAATGCAAAACTTTGATAAAAACACTTCCCCTTAAAAGCACACATTATAACTGAGCTCATGAAAATGTAAATAAATCAATCACAGTCTAAAACCACAGAAATACATTTTTCCTCTCCAAGAACCACAAATACACCCCCTTCACCCTTGAGATGGGAGGTTGAACTCTCCCTCCAGCCTTCCCGCTTGGGAAAGGGCCAGTACCTGGTCCCTTCTACGCTTTTCTGCTCCCTTCATTTTCCCCACCACAAAGCCTCACAGAAAACACATGGTTGTTTTGGTTAAAGCACGTTTCTTACTTGCTAACACCTTTCACGTTTCATGAGAATTAATTTCCCAGCAAATAGTTACACTTTTATAAAAAGCTTTTACCCCTTGAATGTGTTTTCGGGAAAAAGAAACCACAGAAAATTCACATTATCCACTCTTCAGTCCCAAGTGTGCAACGTGAGTGTGACACAGCGGGGGTGATGGCATAGCCATAGGGAAAGGGGTTCCTACACCTGCACACAGGTTTTAGCTGAGCACAGACCCCTGCACGTGCGGCAGCAGCATCCTCTGCAGCTGCACCGAGCTGCTCCCGCCGCACGGCCGGCACACGTGTGCACGTGGGTTTGGAAAGTTCACAAAATTATGAAGTTTCCCCCCCTTTACTGTCATTTGTTTATCACCACAAACCAGGGAGGGCTGTTCTCACAGTAGCAGCAGTATTGCTGTGGCTGGGACACGCTTGGGGCGCAGCCTGGGGGCAGGACCCCAGGCTTTGTCTGCTTTTCCAGCAGTTTCAGTAGATCTCAGAAAAGATTCTACCTAAACTTGCCTGCTTCTCTGTGTGTGGGTAACACGAGTGGATTTATTCCCTGGTGTTTTTGTCCTTATCCTCGCTGCTCTGGTGCATAGGAGACTCTGCCTGTGCAGTACATGCAAGACTGTGGAAGGACCCAACCCATCCACAATGCTCTGGCTTTCCTCAGCTCCATCTAGTCAGATCAAAAGCAGTTTGCAGCTCTAGCCCAGCCTGGCTGCCTCTGCTTTAGACTGTGAGCAGGTCACTAGCCTCACTGATCTGGTCCCATGGTAGTAATTCAGATTAAATTCTGAAAAATTAGGGGTTAAGGTGCTGCTGAGGAGCAGTTTTGACTCAAGTCAAACAAGTTATGTATAAAGAAGCCTTGGTGGAACCCCAGATCTGCTGGGGTTCTCTGAAGAGTCTGAAAAAAGCCCACAAGCGACAGAAAGGTACTAAACACATATTTTAACCCAAGGTGACTGCTTATCTCTGGATATATCTCATGGGACTTCAGAGATGCTTCTCTGCTATTTTTCTTATGTACCTGGCGTGATGGACCTGCAGAGGATCCTGGCGGTTTTGGAAGGTGCTGTGCAGTCACACAGAGGTGCCACAGCTGGTCCTCCCTCCATTTGAGCCTCCACAGAGTCTCCATCTCCTCCAAAGCAAAGGTGAGTGGCTAAGTAGAGTTATCCAATCTGGGGCCACCTCCAGATCCAGCTCTTGGGTAAAGACCTTACAGCTCCCCGGAACCTAAACAACCTGCATGGGCTCAAATCAAACGCAGAAGGAATTTGCATCTGGGTTTTTCCCTGGATTGTACCTGAGCGTGTTGCTCAGAAAAAGCTCAGACTGATCCCCCGTTCCCAAACAGACTAACAACATTGTGTTTGCACAAAAACATTCAACAGAGCTTGGAGCTTTTTAGGGGGTTCTGCCTCTGAAGCCCTAAAGACTCTCAAGGTTCATTTCACACTTCTTTGGGCAGATTCCTCTGTCAGAGCTGCCTCTCAAACCCATCATCAGCATTTTGACCAAAGTCACTGTCCAGTGTCAATTTTGCCTTTCAGAGCCAAGGCTTGGCCATGACTTTCCTTTTTCTCCTCTCTCCCCCTCCGTCTTCCCTCTTTTCCACCTCTAACTTTTACCCCTTCCTCCAGCAGGTGCTTTCCACCTTCCTTAGCACCAGTTTTCTTGCTTCTTGAGCGTGACTGTCACTCAAGATCATCCCTCAGGAGTGAGAAAGCTGCAGGGACAGACTGATATAATGATATAAATGCAGTGTGCTATATCCTGGCTGATCAATGTATGGGCATAATGGAAGAACTGAGTTTTAGGAGGAGGAATAAAGAAGAGCATCAGGGCTCAGAGGCACAATCAGGAGAGTTGGTTTGAGAGCTCAAACACTGGGTAGCTCCTCTGGGGTGTGGGACAGAATCTGGTTTGTGATGATTTTTTTCTGTTTCATAGAGTCCCAGAGAAATTCTGTGATGTGCCAGCACTCAGCATGAAGGGAGATGCTTGATTTATTCCTCACAGCAGCCTCAGGAAATAATCAGATATGCATCATCCGGGCTGAGAAGGGTCATGAATAACTCGGCAGGGAGTTAGTTTACTCTTAGGAGTGGTGAAACGACTGAAGTTGTATCCTGTAGAGGGAATTATTATGTATTCAATCATTTTCTCTTAAAAATAAAACACCATAGAAACAATTTCCAGTTTTGAGAGATATCTATCTTTAGTGTGACTGTTGAATTTGGCAAGGCTAACACAAGAGTGGAATTAAGAATTATGCCTTCTACAGCATGGGGCAATCAAAATGCCCTTGTTCCTGCAGCTGCTCTCAGCAGCTTCACCAGTGGATGGGAGCCACAGGTAACTGGAAAGAGAATAAAAAGACACAAAGTTATTTGGAATAGTGCAGGCTAGAAGATACGGAGAAAAAATATCTGCCTTAAAATCCCTTCTGTTGCCCTTGCTCCCCATGAGCAAATGTTGCAGTAACGCTACAAAGATGCCTGCTTGCAAATGGCATCAGGATGTCTACAAAACACTGCTAAAAAAACAAAAAACGAAAACAAAAGAAAAAACCCAAAGGCTCATTTGCTTTAACAGCACACCCACCAATGAACGAGAAAGCACCGCCACAACAGCAGCGGGATGTCTGCCCTCGCTTCCTTCATGCTTGGTCAGAAACCTCACTGGTAACCTTCACTCAGCCAGAGCTCACACGGAGCAGCAAAACCATAGCGAAAGCTGACACAGCCGTGAGATGAGTGCTGGGGAGCGGGCAAGGCCACGCGGTGCGGCAGGGCCGGACACCAGCTCGGGGGGGCTGTCTCAGCCTCCCTCCCTCCGCCAGCGGGTGCCGGTCCCTGCTCTGGGCGCAGAGGGGCGAGGTGAAAGGCGGGCCGTGCATGGGCGGACACCCCGCTGCCTGCAGCTGCAGGGCGGGCAGGGGCTGGCTCTGCTCGGGGTGGGTGGCACAACACCACACCGCCTCCACCGCAGGCACAGCGCCGGGGCCGGCGCCGGCACCCCCGAGCGTGTGCGGTCGGATTTCTTCACTTGTCGAGCTAGGAAAAAAAAAAACCCAGAAGAATAAAAAGAGCTGTAAACAAACCAGATGAAAGGCAGTGAGGCAGCTGGTATCACCTTCTCTGTCTGATCTGAGGGGGATTTTTCTTAAGGTAAAGCCTCTTCCATAAAATCCCCTCATTTTAAGGGCAGTTCTAAGGAAATGAGTCCATCTGCTTGCTGAGGCTGTGAGTACAGACACCCTCAGAGAGTGACATGGAATAACTGAGCAGGAAAAGATGCTCATCCCTGGAGGTTTCAAAAAATATCACAGAACTGTGAGTGCTTGAACAAACACAAATGCCAGCAATGACAGCTGCTGACCATTCACAGAGAGTCCCAAAATTCAGACTTCATTCAAATCTGATGGGGTCTGTTGCTGTTTTCCAGGATACAACTCTGCTATCACGGTGTTGATTTCACATCACTTCCCAGGTATCTTCCTCCACCCTGAGCATGAGAGTGTGGAGCAGGGAAGGAGCTCATGTGTGAAGACATTGCTGATGCACACTCAAATTTGAGCACTGTACACAATACAGGTGCAAAAGGTGCCTTCCCCAAGGTGTCCTGAGGTCTCTGCATCATAAGCACCACTGACATGAGCTACTGGCCCCAGGAACCTCTGTGCAGGCACAGATGTTGCTGCTGAAGGAGAGCCCAGGGAAACCCACGAGAGCTGAGTGCATCTGGCACAGTGCCCTGACCCGGACCTGCATGAAACTGCAGCACCAAAACTGCTATTGGCCTCTAAGAAGCGAGCAAAAGAGCCAAATCGTGCAAACTGCTGAGAAGTCTCACGTTTCAGTGGTCACACACCACTTTGCCCGAGTGACTCATTTTTCCAGACAGAAATGCAACTGATTTCCTGGTGTTGGAGCAACACGGGGAGTGCAAAGCAAGACAGGGAGCGTTACTGGGGTGAAGCTGAGCAAGGCAGGGTGATTTGTTCATGTTTTTTTGGCGATCATCCCAGCATAAGAAAGATGTGGACCTGCTGGAGCGAGTCCAGATGAGGGTCAGAAAGATGCTCAGAGGGCTGGAGCACCTCTTCTCTGGAGACAGGCTGAGAGCTGTGGTTGTTCAGCCTGGAGAGGAGAAGGCTTCATGAAGCCTTCTAGCACCTTCCGTCACCTAAAGAAGCTACATGTATAGATGGATATAATGCAGTTCCAAAAGAAACATTTTGAGGGAAAAAGTTGAGCTGTGAGCAAGAGGTATCACAGCTGATTTATTTCTCACTCATCACGGTATTATCAGTAAGTGTGGTTCAGTCTGTGGAGCTCGAATTTATAATGCAGATGGTTTGGAAACATCTAGAACTTAGCTTTGGGGAAAACCACTTAATTTCAACTGTTTGTTAGGTTAGTGCTCAGAACATCGCTGGGAACAGTTTCATTCTTAATTCTAAGAAATCCTACTTCACTTTAAAGGTGTCTTAAATCTCCCCTCTCTCCCACACAAAAAAGATTTTCAGTTTTCTCCACAGCTCTCAGAGAGAAAAAAACCACAATGTACCACTTCTTTCACAGTCCCCCCCATTAAAAATCTGGTTTTATTTCAAACTTTCATATTTCAGCTACTGAAACAGTGAGAACCTGAGCCTGCCAACGCAGGAAGGAAAGGTCTGCAACATGAGGGTCTGTGGTTTTGCCAGGTGTTGTTAGGTGCCAATTCTGCAATGAAGCCCAACTGTGAGACAAGTGATACCCAGCACATTGTGCAAGGTGGGCTCCCACAGGTGTGGAAACTTTGATTTAAGATTTATGCCCACACTCAGGGTTCCACCCTGGAGCAGGAGTGACTGACAGCACACACCCAGGAGCAAAGCTGGCCAGGCAGTTTGCTGGAGCCCTCTGAAATCAAAACAGAATTTTCCTAGATTCAATAGGAATTAATGCCTAAACGTTCATTTTTCCAGAAAAAAAACCCTGGTTGAAATAGCACTTCATTGCTTTCAACCGTAAATCAAGCTCTGAAATGGAGATGAGGAACACTTGATGCTCTTTTTCCAGAGCTGTCCCACAGATTTATTTCACTTATTTATAGTTTCCTGTTCATTGGGGTTTTTTTGTGACTATTTTCATGACACCTGTTTTAGGGTATAATCAAGAACTGTTACATCTGGCTGGGGTTAAAAACATACCATGCTTAGCTGCTCATCACCTCACTCTGAAAACAGAAGCAGGGTGGGAAACAGGTACAGCTGGAGAGACAGCAGCAGATCTGGCAGGGCTCTGACCTCCTCTCTCAGGCCATTTCCACCAGTTGATGTCCAGAAAAAGCAGCAGCTACAACATGTTACAGCTGAAAAAGTTGCAGCTGGAAGAGCTCACCTGTCACCACATTCGTGGTAAGTTGTAAATCACAGGAGAAGCCTGTGGAAAGGCTGGAAAGAGACTACAAATCTCCCAGACCTCACCCTGGTGCTTTGATCTCGGTGTTCTGGCAGATGCACACAGCCACTAAGCACACGGTCAGCTTCTGTGTTGTGGGATGGCAGGGCTGGCCAAGAGCTCCATGCTGAAAAAATCTCTTAATTCAATTAATCTGTAATAGTTCTCTAACTTGCTCAGACAGCTGTTTGACACCGTGATCTGATTCCACAGATAAATGGTACATTTGAGATGCAGCTCAGGGCGTTGCATTTGGATGATTTATAGGGATTTTGGTTGGATGTCCCTCAATCTTTACAGAAACATGCTTGGACAAGGTAGCAGGTTAGATGTGACAAGGACATGGCTCATAAGCCAACAGTGGGGTTAACTTGCCAGGTGTTGGTGCTCCCCATGTGCCTTGTTGAAACCACAGCCCGAGTTCAGGGCACACAAGGTGATTCAGTGGTTCTCCCTTTCTTTGATGAGAACCTTCCACCCTGGAAACAACCTTTTGCTCTCTTTGCTCTGAGATGTCCTGTTCCAGTTGTGGCCTCCTTGAGACAGACCTTGCACTAGAATCTCACGACAAATTATTCACATACTGCAGCCAGTCATGAAGCCAACGTATAAAACGTCATAAAAGGGCAAGCAAACTATAAAAAAGTGACACTATTTTGCAGATCAGCACACTCTTGCCACTCTTCATTGGACAGTGAATGTGACAGCTGCGTTCAGAGAGGAGTGTCTGGGCACCACTGTGTTCATTGAACAAGCAATCCCACTCCTTTCAGGCATTTCCTGTCATTCCTGCTCCCTCTAACGGTGTTTGCCCTTAGGGAGAGTTTGAGCACATCTGTTTGCCTGTGAGTGGGAACAGCAGACACAGGGACACAAGGATGTCCAAGGGATGGCAACTTTCAGGAGAAAGGAGGGAAAGTGGCAGCAGCAATCTGCCTTCAGAGAGGAGCCCTCGTACCAGCCCAGGACATTGTTGGCTCCAAGGGGTCTCCAGGCAGATTTGCAAGACTTTCTGCTCAGATGTGACAAAGATCTGTGGCTCCATTTGCTTCTTAGTTAGTTTCTCAAATCAGAATTGTTATGCTTTGTTAGCTTTAATGGGAGGAACAGATGAGCAGAATTAGCTTTCATTACAGATAGTGAGGATCCCTTTGTCCCTAAGAAGTGAAAAAATGATGTATTTAAGTAAATGGTGAATAAAGTCATCAATCTCTGTGCCTAGTACTTTAAAAGTATAGCATGCAAATAACTACTGGCACAAATGTGAAAGGCTGGGAACAAGGAGATCAGGAAACCTGTGAACAATAACCATTATTTATGACCTTAGAAAATTGTTTTTTGCTTACCTAATTTAGAGCTGTAAATCACTTCTGCTGGATGAGACTCTGCTATGTTTCTTTTGCGGCATTTATATCATAGATTAATCATTTTTTAATGGAAATGTGGCAAGAACACTTCATTTGGGATCTTATCTTTCATGTTTGACACCAAGAAACTTTGTTTAGAGCTATTCTACACAGTTTTCTGCAACCGTTTTCCAGTGAGTGAGCAAGGAGGGTATGGAGTTCATGTACGCATTTGGGAATGATCAATGAACAAACCAAAACCATTTACTTTTTCTGCCAAATCATGTCTTTTTAATATTTTCAGAGATGTTAATCTCCTCCTCCGGACTTCCAAAAGTGCAACTCTTGTTTCAAGAGCAAGTAAATTGGCACTTATTCCCCTTCAATTAGTGTGCTCATGGAGTACAAGTGGAGTACTACATCGTGGCCTTTCTGTCTGCTGGAATGTTTTCTCACTCTAAGATTTCTTAGACTGACTTCCTAAGAAAAGGAGGTCTATGGGACCATATGGAGCAAGGGTGCCCTGGTAATAATTCACACTGGCCAAATTTGCACAGCCCTGCATGACAGAGTGGCAGAAATTCAGTGGCTGATTTATAGATCCAGATTTATAATTTAGCAGTAGCAGGAAAAATCTAGAACCAAGATTGCAATCAACCACAAAATACAAATTCTTAAACACACACACACAAAAAAAGCAGGCTACGTTGACTACATTATTTTTCAGGGCTTTTCAACCTACTTTTTACACTCACAAAAGTAAAAGTAAGATAAATCAGACATAGAATTCAAGGTTTTAAGGGCCCTGGTCCCTATTCTATCCCACACCGCAGCAGCCCACAACAGACAGCTTCAGTTGAGCACATTCACTGAGCACAGCAGCTCGGCACAGGTGGCTCTTCAAACAGACTCACCCTGGGGAAAGCACAGTGGGACTGGGGCAAACCAGCAGTGAGATGGCTTTCAGATCCCACATCAAGGCTTACAGAAGCTCTCCTGCAACTTGAAGGCAACAGGAGAGACACTGAACAGCATCTTTTGAAATTGCTTATAAATGATCACTTTCCAGAACTTAACCGTATTCGCTCAGTCCAGCAGCTTTCAGTAGGACATCACACGGGCTCCAGATCCTTTACACAACCCCAGCTCAGAACACTGCAGGCAGACTATGCCATTCCCCTCTTTCTCTTGCCTTTCCCTGCCAAACCCAGGCCCTGTAGAGACTGATGTGTTTCCAATGCCCATGGCTTATTGAAAGTCTCATCCCAGAGTCCTGGGAGCTGCACGAGAGCTTGAACCCAGTATGGAATTATAAAGTCATTGAATGGTTTGGGTTGGAAGGGACCTTTATGGGTCATCTAGTCCAACCCCTTGCTCTAGATTAGGTTGCTCAAAGCCCCATCCAACCCAGTCTTGAGCAGTTCCAGGGATGGGGCATCCACAGCTTCTCTGGGCAACCTGTGCCAGTGCCTCACCACCCTCATGAAGAATTTCTTCCTAATCTCTAATCTGAACCTGCCCTCTTGTTCAAAGCCATTTCCCTTTGTCCTGTCACTCCACACCCTTATAAAAAGTCCCTCTCCAGCTTTCTCGTAGCCCCTTTAGGTACTGGAAGGTGCTGGGAGGTCTCCTGGAGCCTTCTCTTCTCCAGGTGAACACCCCCAGCTCTCTCAGCCTGTCCCCATAGCAGAGGGGCTCCAGCCCTCTGAGCATCATCATGGCCTCCTCTGGACTCACTCCAAGAGCTCCACATCCTTCTTATGTTGAGGGTCCCAGATCTGGAGGCAGCTCCTCTACTCACCAGAGTAGAGCCCAAGGGCAGAATGACCTCCCTCAGCCTGCCCACACTGCTTTGGATGCACCCAGGACACAACTGGGGCTTTCTGGGCTGCCAGTGCCCATGGCTGGGTCATGTCCAGCCTCTCATCCACCACTACCCCCAAGTCCTTCTCAGCAGGGCTGCTCTCATTCCTTAAAAATCAGGATTACAATGAGAAAAATCTGCTAGACAACGTATACCTTACAACCATGTTCATGTTTAATGCACTCATTTTCCACTTAGAACTAGGTAACCAAAAAAAGCAAAGCAAACCAAAGCAAATAACATCTGGAATAATTTTGTTAAACTGTAGATGGGCCTAAAGCAGGTTCCTACACTCCTGTTTTGGGGGATTTTAATTCTGTTTACTAAACAACATTTAAAATCATATCAGTTCTACATCAGTCTTTTGTGGTTATATTATTATTGTGCTTTCACTTAAAATGTTTTAGTGGCCAGACTCAATGATCTTAGAAGTCTTTTCCAACCTAAACAGTTCTATAAAATATCTTATCAAAATGCTTAATTGTGTAAGCAATTTTGCTATTTAGCCTGGTTGCACAGCACTCTCTAAGAAGTACATCTGAAACCATCACAAAATCCATTCTGCAGTTAACAGTCTGCAGCCCTCTCCTGGGGAAAAGGGAAAGCACAGGAGCTACCATCTATCCCACGAATACTTTATGCCAAATGTAAGATGCTGATGAATCCTGAAAGCAGCACAATTGATGCAGACTTGGCACTTTTCAGGATTAATGCCCTCTTTGCCTTGTCAAAGGGAATCTCTAAGTTCAGAGCACTTCCTTCTAGGCTGAGTGCTGAAGATGCTGTGCCAAAATAGGTGCTGCTATCCCCAGAGAGCAAAATAAGAGGGAAAACTGCCAAGGTTTAAGGACCTTCCCTGATGTTGTCTCTGAAAATGCAACTATGAGAAGTCTAGGACTGAACCTCAGTCACTGTAGGATGTTTAACTGGACAGAGCTCCTTAAAACCAATAAAACAAACAATGGCAAAAAGCCAACCCAAAACCAAAACCACCCCATGAACCCTAAAGTCACTTGACAGCAGACAATAGGGCTCATGAAAAAGTCTGAAAGTACAAACTACAGAGAAATAGTAAGAGAAGACTTACTGGTTTACTTAATCCTGTGTTTATTTCCTTTCGTTTGAGAGTGAGTTTAGGGAATGGACTTACAGTGGAAGTAAGTGTGATATTACACACAGGGCACAGGTAATAACCAGCTCCAATTGCTGAAAAAAAAGGGAACCTGTAGGTTACAGACTGCAAAAGAGGGGAAAACTCAAAGCACACCATGATCCCATCCCGTGCAACAGTCCTGACATAATGACATGAACCACATTTATAGATATAATCTCTGCTGCAATTTTACACTAGAATTTATGAATTCCACCACAATTTATGAATTTTGCACTGGTATTTACGAAGGGAGCTGCAGTGTAACCACGGCTTAAACATTAACAAAGAGTATTTCTGATGTCTGAAGAGATTCATGGTAATTCCAGTAAACTGTTGTCATGGGCTGATGAGAACAAACCACTCTGAAAAATTAAATACTATTTTAAATACTTGACCCAAAGCAAGCACCAACAGATACCAACCTCGTCAGTCCAAACTTAATTTAAAAAAGGTCAGTTTAAACATTATCTGAGACAGTATCACCCCAGGAGTGTGGCCCCAAAAAGAGAATACCAAACTGGGTATCAAAATGCTGCTGATTGGCATGGTGTGCCATCAGTCCCCAAGATAGGAATGAATTTTCTAATAAAAAATTTATTTTTGTGACGTACAACAGGCCAGGTGGCCCATCCTTTAGAGCTTCTGTATTCTGTAGTCTGAGTCATCCAAAAATATCCGATGTTCTACTGTTACTGATTCACACAGCAAAACCCCTTCAAACGAAGGAGAGAAAGATGGACACAATAACTTGATTTGATTCACACAAGAAAATCCAATGACTTAGTTCTGACCGTTAGATGAAAGCCCTTCTTGCACCTGAAATACATAAATTACCAATGTTTGTAGCAGAAAAGGTGTTTACAGAGGAAAATTGCAACAGTTTGCTCAAGTGTACTGGACTGTGAAAACAGCTACCTAGAGAAAGATAGACAGAACCATATTCTTGATTTAAAAAAAACCCCCAACCAGTTAAAAAAAGGCCAATTGCACTGCAGTTAGGTAGAAGTCCATGAAATGTTACTATCATGGGCATTATTCACTCTATTTCAATTTGCACAACTTCTCACTGGAAAACCCATGTTTGTTTCAATGACAAATTTCTTTATATGAGTTAAGGACAGGAGTCTATGTGTATTTTCCTTGACTTAGCACTGAACTGCACAGCCTTCTTGGCAGTCAAAAAACGACCAAGTGCACACTACAAAAAAATCCTAAAAGCATTAAAAAGTGAAAAACTAAAAACATTATACTGTGAAATTAAAAATGATGTTTTGTTCACCTTTTTCTTGGCTGACCACTGTAATGGAAAGACTGGATTATAGGGAGCAAAATCTGGTTGGCCAAGTAACATCTATTGTGCCTACTGGAGCTATCCTGAACCTGCCTCTTGTCCTCAATATTTTGCAGTAGCTGACGAACTGCACTGAAATGTATTCTAGGGGCAGCTTTAAATATTACTTTTCTTTGTTATTAAAAGAGCCATTTTCATTCTTCAATATTGTAAAAAGGCTGACAGGACTTAAGATTCTTCTTTGTAAATTCATCACATCTTAGTTCTCTTTTCATATTATTGTCTTTTCTCCTTCTCTCAAGGTCAATTTCCCACCTCTTAACAATGTGGTCCCTCTGTTTGGGCTCAATACAAAGTTATGCTACTCCAGCTGAGTCAGGAGTGATGAATGCAGAGCTACAATAACCTCTTACCTCAGTTTAACACATGTAGTTCTGTTCAACCAAATAATTCATTTGCCCCAGGAGAGAAATAGCGTCCAAAAATAAAGACGCAGAATTCACAACATTAGTCTCGATTTTGGAACCTTAAAGGTTTGCTCTGCTCAGGTTCTCTGCATGGTCACAGGATGATGATTAACACATATAACATGAAACAGGCAGGGTTCCCAAACAGTAACTTGGCTGGGGAAGGCAGAACAGCACCATGAGCATGGCCATGTCACCTGCTTTATGCAGCTCCTGGCACTCCCCTGCTCTTACATTAGCAAGGAGTTCAGCTCCAGCCTTGCCAGTGCAACACAGCCAAGCACAGCACAACCTCCTCTGCTTTCCTTAGCCCAAACAAGGCCAGAACATCCTGATCCACAAACGGGGACAGCAGCTGCTACTGAAGATGGTTGGAAGCACAGAAACTTCAGAAGTGCTGGGTAACCACTTTTTAAAACCCTGATCTGGTATAATTTCAGCTTCAAACCACATGAAAAAAACGTACAAATAAGCATAGCCTTTTTCTTTTTATTTCTGTATAGTTAATGGATTTTTAGGCAAATATATTGTGTGCATATATATATACACATATACACACACACACACATATATATATAATCTTGGGCAGTACATTTATACATGGTATTCTGATAACCTGCATGGAGGCAAGCTCAGGAATAAACTGATGTGTCTCTTCCTTAAATCCCAACCAGGCAGTGAGTTGGTCTTCAGTTTGGTCTGGGACACTGCAGGCTCCTTCCCAAGGCCACGATGCACATCTACAGCTGCTAAATGACACGTCCCTGCTCACCCCCAGAGAAGGGTCACAAACAAGTCTGACCTTTCTTCTTCTAACTATGCCTCAAGGCCATTTGTCACACACAAAATTGACAGAGCACGGGGAGATCTACGCTACCACTGCCTGTGTGCAACCAGTCCTATAAATATTAAGCCAAACTCGAGGGCTTCAGCTTTCAGATTCACCAGACATTTTTCCTGGCAACAAAGAAAATCTTCCTTTAAAGGAACAGGCAGCCTGACAGTTTGCAACCACGCTATCAGGAACTTTTCAGAGTATCAATCAAAAGCAGCAGCCTTGCAGAACTGCCAGGCTGACCCTGTCATTTATATGCCTTCAAAATATTTAATGGTGCTGGTATCCTGAATTTGGAGGGACTGGATCAACTTTCTGACCATAAGAAATTGTTCACTGCAGGGCAGACCAACTACTGTTTTGTCACAAATGTATTGCTACTTAATAAAAAGATAACGGTAAATATGTTTCAGAAATATAAGAAATGAGATTTTGGTTTTGTTTTTTTTTAAATAAAAGATACAAACATTCATACCATGTGATGACCAGTAATTTTCAGCGTTGCTTTTCCATCATTTTTAGGCTAAACAGTTTGTCAACAGCCAAACATTGGAGGAAAAAACCACATCTCTGGACTGGAGACATGAACCCAGCCCACATCTCCTATTTACCACGACCCAATGGCAGTATTTCCTCATGTGATTCTTGGTAGGTCTCATGGTGTGTCCTTGCCACAGATTTCTCAGCTGTATTTTGAAACCTATGACACCAGGTAGTGCCACAGACATGCTGTGAGAGGTCATGGTTTGTGAAGTCCACTGACATATCATAGCCACAGCAAACATTAACAGCAGCTTCTGTATCTAAAAGGATGCACGAGTGAAGCAACACACATAAGGAGTTTGTGGAAATCAAAGTATGAATCTGATCCCACTGAAATGCTAAGAAGAGCTTTGGAAGTGATTTTAGCACAAGACATTTAGCCTCAGGTACTCATAAGGTCCCATGAAAAGAAGTGCAAAGATTCCTCAAAGATTTAATTCCATTTTCATGGGAAATGTGGAGCACTGTAACAATTCCCTCTGGCTTCTAGGGTGAGAAATCCCCCTGAACAGATCGGTACCTCTGCAGTCAAGGCCCCGTTTTCAGTTTCACCCCACACCGTCTGCCTCACCTGTACCATTTGCTGTGCCCCATCATCCTTCCTAAGCACTACAGAAATACTTCTTTTCAGAGGGAACTGGGCTGAGAAACGTACCTGTCAAAGCTGATTAGACAGAATGGGAAATGATTGTTCAGGCACCATCCAGGCATAGAGGGAAAATCCAGCAGTAAAACTGGAAACTTATTCCTGTTTCCTTACACTTCACTTGTGTGCCTAGAAAGAAAATATGAAATACAGCCTAGACTTCCATGAATGTACTGCCTAATGTCCTTTAAATAGCAGATATTTGTGGAAAAAGAAACAAAATATTATTGTTGTTGGATTGTCAAGGCCAAAGAAAGCAGATCCTGGAGACAACTGCTACCCATAGTGACATGATTCTTTTTACTACCAACTCCCAGCAGTCATATAGAATTTCTTGTGATTACTTTAGCTCTTATTATGATTCAAGAACTTAAAGTCTGGGGCCAAAAAGATTTTATCTATCAAAATGCCCACAAAATGCTAGAAAAGCAAAACATATGCACACAAAAGTCAATCTGTATTCCTTTTTGGGTTTGTAACACCATTTATAGAAGTCATCTGAGATACTTGGGCATTTTAATAAAGAGCTGCTTTACAATCAGACTGAAATTCCAGACACGCTGCAGAGGCTATGGTGCTCTAACAGAGGAGAAAGATGGAGGTGGGAGGAGGTGAGAAAGAAGAAGGCTGGAAAGCTGGCTTATGCCTCTGCACAGAGACAGGGGACAAGACTTGCTCAACACCCTTGAACCTACATTCTCACATGGAGGTACATTTGTATTTAGGCAATTAAGTTTGAAATCTGCTTTTCATTTCTGTGCATCTCTGAATCCTGCAATGGTGCCACGGGAGAAATGAGTTACCTACTGCAAAAGGATGAGTTAAAACTTATTTCTTATGAATGTAACATTGATGGGACCTTTCAATATTATCCTAAACAGCAGAACTGGCATAAACAGCATCACTTAAAATGACTGTTTTCAGTTAGGGTATGAACAATCTTTGTTTGAATTCATTGGTTTTATTAGAAAACAGGTGTTTCACACCTAGTGCTTTTGTAAGTGACTCCATTGAGGAAACACAGTCAGTGTATTTGCCTCATCTCTGTTCCCTCTAAATCAACGTTCCACTTAAGCCACACTTGGAGTTCTGCTTCATGATTTTACTTTTTATGATACCGCCTTTAAAGCTTGAGACTGAGGTGTAAGCTCATAATTTGATTCAAATCTAATGTTTTAGTGAGTTGGTCTCACTCTTAGAAGTCTTCCAGCATAAGACAAGCCGTGGATAATTAATTACCAAAAACCACTCAAACTTTACAAAGAGTGGTGCAAGAAAAGTTTCCTAAACACATCCACTTTTGCTTTCATAAAAATGACTTCTCATTGTCTCCAATGTGACTTAAAAAAAGGCATGAATAAATAGAAAGAAACTGTTATTAAAGCAGAATAGATCATAACAATAAGTGCATGCTTTAAACCCAGCGTACTATTTATTGGTATAATTTTCTGACTTGTGCTTTCTGAGAGAAGACACAGCAGATAATACAACCGATGAAGAGAAATTAAAAGCAGTCTGAGATAATAGTGAATAACATTGGTGAAGACAGACAACAACTTCATTGTTGTAATGTTCAAACACTGGAATTATGGGCATTGAGAAGGCAATGGGAACTTCAGGCTCTTGTAACAAAAAAACTGAAGCACTTCAAATAAATTAAAAGAATAAAAATAACTGAGGTGAGGTGGATTTTGGAAATCTGAAACCAAACAAGTTGCCCAATAATAATAAATCAGACTCTTACTGTGTGCATTGAAAGATAATTATTTGCTTACTGTTTCTCTATTCTCCATTGTGACCTTAGAAGCACATCCAACTTTTTAAAATTTTTTTTTTCCTCAATGGCACAGCAATTCAATAAAGTCACTAAAACTCTGATGTGAGAAGGCTTAAGGACATTTTAACATTATTAGACTTGCATATTTTACTACTTGAGAGAAATTTGAGAACATCTTTCCAGCTTTAAACCTTTGCTGTCTGTTTTCCTACTTTTGCTGCAATAATTGTAGAGGAATCTTTGTAGAATTCCACATAGGAAAGGTAGGGGGAAAAAGCGTTCCCTCAGGGCAGTATAAATGTGGTAGGAAAAATACTAACATTAATTAAAATATCAGAAACCAGGTAATTAAAAAAATTCAACCCAGGATTTTCTACCACTTGATTAAAAAGGAAACGCTCCCAGCTTTAGCCTGTTATTAACTTTTCTTTCTCAATTCTTCAGGGCAAAGAAGACAGAGAGCAGAATAATGGAGTGAAGAAAAAGCCTAGGCTAGACAAACCCCTGAAGGCAAAGGCAGAAAGCTTCGAGTTCAAGGTACTAAACCCACAAAACGACACGGCCAAATCGCACCCTCCGACGCCAGCAGCAAACACAGCACTTTACTGAGGAGTAGATGGATGTGCACGGGTCGGGTCCAACAACTGCAGCTCCCCAAGAGCTGACTCACCCCTCTCCTCATTTTATGGGCTCTCTCACACGGTGTCTCCGGGGCACATCCCCACAGGCCGTGGGGTCGCGCTCCTCACCAGGACCCCCTGCCAGCCCCACCGTGGCCGTGCAGGCTCCAGCCCGTCCCGGCAGCACGGGTTAATTGGCATTAATTAACGTGCACTGCATTAATTTGTTTTACTCTGCAAGCAGGAATGGCAGGCGCCTGCGCGCGGTCACCTGTCTCAGCTGACGGGATGCAGCTTTGCATGGTGTTCAAACTCTACTGCTTGCAATGATGCCATCACAGTCTGTGAAGGGATGAAGGATGAACAAAAGCTTGGATGCTGAGGGTTTCAGGCGTCCAACCTGCAGGCAAAAAGCAGCACCGAAATCCAGTCCCTTTTGGCTGTGGGGCAGCAGGAAGCATCGTCACTGTACAGACAACAAGCTTAGAAATACACTCAGATCTCCACAGAAATGCAACTTAGAAAGGGCAGGTGAAGGGAACGGGCTTTAAATCCCCTATCAAACACACTGGACTTTGATATGACAGCACTGTGTTCCTATATGAGGAAGGGAGGCTTAACCAGAGAGACTTCCATTTCTGCAGTTGAGTGAAAGACTTTTCGCCAAGGAAACAATATTGTAGTAGCCCTAAATTTTCATTTTCTCAGTGAGCTTAGTCACTGAATGTATTTTGAGTTATTTTTGTTTTGTTTTCAAGGCTCATGGCATTGTAAAATAATGAAACACCAAACAGGATTCTGCTTGGAAGTGAATGCTGTTAATGCTGGCACTGCATGTTTCCATAAACTAGTTTCATGACTCAAATGCTTCGATTTTTTCCCCCACAGAATACTGTAACAAAAGCTAACTTACATATGCATCCTTGAACACTACATTATCACTAGTTTGCCTAAGCTTGTCCTCGGCTTCCTCCTCCCTGTCACACCCACCAGAGCTGGGCCAGCCTGTCAATGCTGCAGCAGACTGAAATCAGCTATTCTGCTTTTATCAGGAAAAAAAAGCCACATTTTTGCTGCAATAAATAGCTCAGGATTTCAGAAAACAATTATTTGATTTTTTGTTTCAATTTCTGTGAGCATAGTTTGATCCAGCTGTGCTTTACTTCTTGAAACACACCACCAAAACATGACCAGGGTGCAACAGAAAGCTGATTAAGTCTTTGCTGAGTGGTTGGTTCCTTCCAAAGAAGAATCCTTAGGATAATGAACAATTTCCCCTTCCCACTCCATCGTGTTTCAGTCCTCCTTCCGTGTTAAGACCATGGTGAGAAATACAACTCCCAATCCTCACTTTGCAGACTCTGTGGGGCAGGTTAAGACAAGGTATTTGTCCTTCTGCCCAGCTCTCTTCTGACACACAAATGCTCCCAAATGATTTTAAGAGAGCAGTTGGTGCAATGTTATTTCTCAGCCTACTCCCAGGGCTATTTAGGATGGGCTTGTGGAATACTGCGTGAGAAACATGAGCAGTAAATCGGTACCCAAACTCTTTTTGCTCTCCAGTAAGTGAATAAGATGTGCTGAAGGAGGGAGAGGGGTAAACTTGTAATTTGTAACATATGAGAGCTATTTACTGAGCCTTGGAAAAGGATGCATGGCTGTAACTGCAGACTGACCACATTCCTACAGGTACCAAGGGATTATATCTTGTTACCACTGAGTCAAAAGAAACCCCTTACACTAAAACAAACAAAAACCCCAAGAGGACATGTGTGCACATGTGTCATAAAATTATTAAGAATTGTGCCACTGAGTTTTTTATAAAGCTGGAAGTTACTGCTGGTTTTGCATTCAAGAAAAGGATACCTTCTGCTCTCACAGACTATCAAAGCAGAAAGTACCCATAATATGCAGTTCCACAGCTCTGTTTGGCACAGGTATGAACTGACAAGCACAACCAGCAATCCTTGCTGCATCTGGCTCATGACAAAACCTGTACCAGCTCTGCACTAAAAATAAGGGTGTGAGCTACCTCTGAACACTGAGGATTCAAAAAACACAACCCTCAGACTCTTAAAATCTCTTGAAATTCCCCAAAGGTCAAAGTACTTCTAAAGTTGTTCAGAAACATGGCAATTCAGTTTAGGAAATATGTGTGAAAAATGGAATTTAAACCTAAACATAGCGAGACCATATCCCAACTTTGCCTCAGTATATTCCTTTGAAGAGCACACATACTTTCCTGCAGAAAGCTGACTGCTTAAAATAACTGTCAGCTTTCTAAAGGGAGTGATTAATTCCACTGGAGTTATTTCTGTTTCCAAGAGTACGACTAAATTTAACTGACAATGGGGAAAGCTGCTGCTAATGGATGTTTCACATACTTTAAATAAAGCCCACATTTGTGCATTGGTAAGTGTGTGGGGTTTTAGTTTTTTTTTTAATCTTGATTTTCATTCTACAACAGATCAGTCAATGATCATAAACCACTGACCAAAGCCATTCAACGACTGCTGGTGACTGCTGGTGATTGTTTAGTAACTGCCTTGTAATTGCCTCAGAACTGGTAGTATCTGCCTAGTAATTCCCAGTAACTACTAGAGCTAGCAAGTCCCTGTTAACTGCTCAATAACTACAATAAGAGACTCTCAAAAACTGCTGATAAGAGTTTAGTAACATTGCAATAACTGTGTGGTAACCTCTATAACATCTTAGTGTCTGTCTAACAACTGCTAGTAACGACTTTGTAGCCGCCCAGTATCTGCCTAACAGTTACTAAATTACTAATTACTGCCTAGTAACTGCCTAGTAAATAAAAGTTACTGCCTAATACCTGCCTGACAACTACTAGGAACTGCTTAATACCTGCCTGACAATTATCAGTAACTGCTCTGTAACTGCCTGGTAAATGCTAGGAACTGCCTAATACCAGCTCTCCCCTTCATTACCCCATGGATCCATCCCTCTTCAGGGCCAAATTCCCCTTAGCCCCCATTGTTCCCACTCCCAGGAGAATGGGCAGAGTAATTTCCCCCTAGTTTTCCCCACTGTTGCCACAGAAAGGGCATTCATCCAGATCAGGACCTTCCCCCTCCCTGTGAGTGATTGGATGGTTAAAACTGGATTGCAGTGACATGACGAGTCTGAGGAGCACCCGATTAGCACAGGGATTTTTTCCCCCTCTTATTTCCCCCTAATTTATGACTTGTCTGAGCTCTGTTCACAGCAGTCCAAAGCCGCTGCCATTAAATTTGATAAAATCGTGCTTTAGATAATTTCTAGAGGGCAGCAGAGGGTGCTGTTACTTCTGTTTGGAGGACGGGGCCACTCGCCCCTCCAGCCCAGAATCCAGACAGACCCAAAGCGCAGAATAATCTCCTGTTGAACGGTCAGCCTTGCTCCGTGCTCCAAAATTGGTGTTCTTCTCCAGCTGGTTTGAAATTCAATGTTTTTTCAAGGCGCTCTGAGGAGGTTCACTGCTCCAAATAGGTGTTGAACAAGAAGGAATCCCCATTATCCAGCATTTGCTTTGAAAAGATAGACTCTTTGTTGTAATCTTATTATTTGTTCTGTTACTCTCTTCTATTTTGTATTATTTGTTGTATGGGAATTAGAAACTGTGTTTAGTGTGATTAATGACTGGGTTCAATACAGCCACACTCCAAGCTGTGTGGGTTTGGGAGGAAAACAATGAACCAGCACTAATTTTGAGATGCTAAAGTCCTTCTGGCAGTTTCTAAAAGATGCCTGCGGCCCAGGGAATCACCCGTGAATAAGACGAGACCAGAACATCCTGACATCACCTATCACACGCGTAGGGCATTGCAGTTAAAATTGTAATTGCTCGTAGGAGTTAATTGCCTTTAGTGACTTTTCTATGCACGGCGTGAATGCTGGAGGCTTGTGCTGATGGCGCTGGGACAGCTCTGGCCTTCCTCAGGAGGAGTGGAGGTGTCTGGTTGTTTGGGGAAGATACTGCTCATAATCACATGAATAGCTGGATCACCCTGAATTTATGGAGCCGTGGATTGATGCTGTTTGTGCTTGGCACACGCAGGCAGGCCATAAAACAGGGTATTTGTTATGATCCCAGACTTCATTCGCAGGCAAAGAGCATTGCCAGAGGCTTTTAGGAGAAGGTGCTGAGCAGTTCTGTGTCTCAAAGAGCCCAGTGATACTTCCCACTGCCTTGGAAACGTAAAGCGTTTCTTCTACTGCCACAGGATGCACAGGATTTACCCCTTTATTTCTCTGCATCTCACTTTCCCTGTTAATTAGGCAGATTTTTCTGCGCAGCACAGAGATGTGGGAAGAGGTTTGCAGTCATTGTTATCTGCACAGTGCTTAGAGATGGTTGAGGAAATAGCATCAGGTTTCCTCGGGGTGGGGGGGTTAGATTAGCAGGAACCAGCCCCGTGGAGTGCTATTCAATGATAAAAAAATGCTGAAGGGCAATCTGGGCTGGGTTAATTTCCACAGCTTTTCGGTCTTACACATGAGGGCCTTTCCTTGTGTCTCCCTGAACTTGCACTGGGGCAGAGACTAAAGCCAGGACCTTGCTGCTCATGAGTTTGAACTCTCTGGTGGACCCTCCTTTTCCACTCAGGTGGCTCAGATTCTCTCCTGCAGCTCAGCTTTGGAGGTGGGAGCAGCTCTCAGGTGCTGTTTCAAAGGGGTTTAGGTGCATCCAAAATGGTGAGAGTGTCTAAGAGGTCCTGCTTGTTCCCTCAGTTGGTGTTGAACTGTTGGTGTCCTTCCAGCTCCTTCCACACTGCTCTGTACACACGCTGCCACTGGCATTTGGGAAGTGAATCCTCTTCTCCAGGATCTGGTGGTGACAGGATGCTGAGAATGTCGAGGCACGTGTTTCCCTGTTATCCCTGCCTCTAAACGTTGCTGTCTATCTCTTTGAGGGTAAAAATAAAGCAGCTTTGTTTGATTTCTGGAAAAAGCCAGACGACAGTGGAGGGGTCAGAAATAGGCACCCCAGCCCTCCCCATCCCACTGTCTCAGCTGTTGCTTCCTGAGAGACAGAAGCATGTGGTCGCTAAAAATACCCCGCAAAGAGAATACATTCTCCCTCCTTTGGGAGAGTATAAATTAAGCCGAGTCGTAACATACACAGCTTCTTGTGGCTGGGAGAAACGATTCCAAACGTCACTTTTGGACAGGGTTTTCCTAATGAAGCAGAAACCCCAGCCCTGTCCCTTCCCCGCGTAGGTCGGCGGTACCGTGCAGAGATCCCCGGCTCCTGCCGCTCCCGCTCCCACCCCCTCGCCCTCCTATGGGAATTGGCGTGGCCAGGGGTGGGGGGAGACCAGCCCTTCTTTTATAAGCGTGGCCTCGAGGCACGTCGAAGTTGTTGGGAGTGACGGGAGGTTTGCCTTGCTCCGAGATACCCACCTCCCAAGCCTGGGGGTCCCTGGGATGACCAAAGGAGGAATGGAGTCCGTGGAAGTGTTCACAACCGAAGGCAAAGGCAGGGGCTTGAAAGCCCAGAAGGAGTTCTTGCCTGGGGATGTCATCTTTGCGGAGCCAGCCTATGCAGCCGTGGTTTTTGACAGGTAAGAGAAAAGCCCTTGCACAACGCAGACCAAAAGTAACTTCGCTGCAAAATGTCAGCAAAGTTTGAAAGCGTCCGGACGACATCAGAGAAGGGGTCGAAGGGAAGTCAGAAGCACTTCTGTAAAGACACATTGACAGCTTACAGTGAATGTCCTTCCCAGGGCTCAGATCAGCTTTTTTTACTTTAATACGGTGTAGTCTGTTTCCAGGCTGTGACCTTGCGAGGCGCTTGGTGTCGTGAGCTCTTAGAAAAGCAGTGAAATTCGCACGTTGTCATTGCCTCACAAACCCAGCCCGGTGTTGCACTCCCGTGAACTGCCAGGAGTTAGAGTAATTCAGGTACAGCAGCCTCAGGCTGGCTTTGCTGAAGCCTCCGATGGGTAATGCACGATAAAAGTGAGTTCCATTGTGCTCTGCTCGCGTGTCCCAGCTCCGGCCGCACCCACAGCTTCATCACCCGCTGCCCTCCAGCTAGGAGCTGGTGGGGATCAGCGAGTGACACTGTTTCTGTTAAAGTGATTTAATATTTACAGCTGGCTGGGCTAACTGGAGACGAGCGTCTGCTTTTGCTCTTGGATGGGACTGGATTTGAATTTATGTTCACACTGATGCAGCCAGAAACCGAGCTCTGGTGCAAGGACATTTTTCTTTTCTGCCTTTTGTTTTAATCGCCACCTTTGCTCAACCTGCGCTGCTGGTGTGGCTGGTAGGTGCCCACTTCTGCCCTTTGAATCAGTGGAAGATTGACTTAGATAACCTGGAAGTGAAAAGACACAAAGAACAAATTTCTATGTTAATCTCCATTTGGCTAAATCTAGAACAAAACCTCTGACACGAATGGAATTTGTTCAGCCTTATAATGTGCTAACTGAGAACAGAATGTGGCCCGAATTTTTAAACTTAGGAGTTAGATGGCAGCTGAAAGTTTCATTCTGGGCTTAGGAAAGTTGTGAGTGTTCTTCAAGGGCATCATGGTGAGTCCTGAGACTGAATTTTTAGCCCCAAACTGCCGGTGACTTTAGTAAATACCCTGCACACTAAGCAGGGCTGTGAGCAATTCCGCCTAGCTGAGCTTTCTCTGATTAAATCAGCTCCGTTAACAAAGTCTGGGGCACAAGCAGAGGTCTTGCTGCTGTTTTAACCCTGGTCATCTTGTAGCTGAAGCTGATCAGTGCCACTGTGTGATCTGGCAGTAGCAGAGAATTGGGTATTAAATGGACAGAGCAAGAAATAAGTTCTTTGTGTGTCTTTCATTCATTGCTTCCTCACTCTTTAACTGTCAGTGGGTGAACGCGATTATGAATCTTTGCAGTAGCAGCAAAGACACCTTTAGTTTTTATTTTAATATGTCACCCCAGGAGCTCACATTAAAAGTGCCATTTTTCACTTTAAAATGTTGAGTTCTTGAAGTACTAACCCTGAGCTCAATTGCAGAAGTTGGTGACAAAAGCATCTCTCCTTGATGTGTCCTTTTAGCTCTTGTGCTTCAGTTTCACTCGTGTCACCAGCTGGAATCTTGTGGTGATACTTTATTTGCTTCGAAAGTGCCTTGGGCAATTATTTCTCCCACATACCTTATTAAGAATATTTTTTTTTTTACACCACTGAAAACATTTGGCTTCTGATGGTGTGTTGAGAAGGTTTTTCTTTGTGAAACGTTGCAAGCACCACGCACAGAGCAGAGCTGCCCCTGTTGAAGAGCTACAACTTCGGAGCATTTTCAAATGTCACTTGTGTAATGTGAGATAAGGGCAGAAACTATCACTGCATCAGCTTTTAGACTGCAGACTGTGTCTTAGGCTTAGGTTTCCAGCAGAAAACCTCGGATGGGGAGAGATGTGCTTCCCTGCTTCCCTCCCTCCCCAGGCTGGGCTTGTTTAGCTCCCAGAGGGCAGGTCCAGAGGTTGAGCAGCAAGGAGTCAAGGTAAACACAGCACTTTCCTGCAACTCTTGTGCAATAATAATGGATTCTTACCCTCCTGTGACACATTTCACCCCAAAGCACTTTATATAGGTCAGTGGTGAAATGTGCTCCCAAAATCTCTGAAACAGGCAGTGCCAATTAAATACTTGGTTAGTGCTTGGCAGGGGACAGCCTGGGCCTGAGATATAATACAAACGCACATTTACCTTGCAGAAATCATCCTGATGCTTGTCTTTCACATCCAGGGCTTTTGTTTGGTACCTTCTGTTGCTGTCCCAGGGTATTGAACTGCATCAAACCCCATTGAATTGATTGCTTTCAAAGAAGGGTAGCCTGGATCCTTGCAGGACCTACAAGAATAAATCCACACTAGGCTGTGGTGGCTGGTCTCACCCTGAAAGAACTGCTGTTGCCTCTGCATGGATGAAGAGTCCAATGAAGAGGCATGTGGTTTTTGTGGCCCACAAACACACATGTATAAATCCTAAAATGGCTGTTTTGTCTACACTGTTAGAACAGGGTCTCAGCCTGCACAGCAAAACTCAAAATCCAGAGTCCCTCATCCTAATTCACCTCAGTATCTTCCATGTCTTGCTGAAAGCACTGTGTGTGTGTGCTATGGAAAAGGGATTCAGCTATGAATGATTGCTGGTTTTAGGTTTTTGGCTCAGGTCCTACCAAATAAGCGACCAGATTTTACAGAGATGTCAGCTTTCTTTGTGCATAAAGACCACCACACAAGCACTACAGTGCAGAGCTGGTCTCTACTTTGCAGCCCTTTGAAGAGCTCGGCCCTTTGGGAAGTCTGATCCCAGTGTGGATGCTGAGATCCTGAAATCCTTCCCCTAATTCTGCTGTTGAAATATTGTATATGGATGGCACTCGTACTGCAGTGGCCACGGAGTGATCTGTGTGGCTGCATAGGATGTGCAGGCAGAGAAAAAAATCTTTTTGAGATTAGCAAGAGCAGCTCTGTGGAGACACAACGCAGTCATGCTCTCTAAAACACGGCCTGAAATGGAAATCAGACTGGGATGTGAGCCACCATTTACCTGGCCAATAACCAGGTGGTCAAGTTGAAGGTCAGGAACAAAGTTATACACGGGAGAATTGACAATCTGCCAGGCAGATAAAATGCTGTTCCTCTGCTTTCTGCTCAGGAAGTCAGGGTTGCTGTCACTGCTGGTTACCTCCTGTACTGCTGGGAGCTGGTTGGAGAGGTTCTCCCATCACCCAGCTATGGATCCAGACCAGGGCAACTGGATATCATAGCACAAACTTCAACTTGATATATATGTAGATAAACAGATAGATAGACCGATAGATGTGAGGAGCTGCTGAAGGAATTTGGATCTGTCTGTCACCCAAGTGCACTTTATGGATGTCTGTCTTTTGGTAGGAGGCTGAGTTTGAGGAGGTGTGGATAATTTTATTTTGCTAGGAAAAGGAGAAATGTTCTCTTTGACAAAACTCTATCATTGGGTGTCCTAACACTGAGCAGAGCCTAACACTGGACTCCTGTGTCCAGACAAGCAAATCCAGCCCTAAGTGCCCATATAATCAATGGAAACCTATAATGTGCACTGAACAGTCACCTACCTTTGAGCTGAATGACTTTCCAGACCTCACTGAATGTTGTGGTGGAATCTCTACTCAGACACAGGGGTACAGATGGGCACACCTAGGTGTCTAAATCTACAGGCTGCATCCCACCCTGGAAGCCCCTGATGGTCACAGGGACCTCCAAGGTCCCTGAAAGCCCCTAAAGTCATTAAGGCTGGTGAGGGCTTGTACTTTTCAGCCCAATGATGTACCCTGAGCAGCAATTTCTTACACAGTACCAGAGACTTTTAATCTAGAAGGACGTAAAACTCAAAGAAAAATGAGGTTCCTATAAACATCAGTCAGCTCACAGCCAGCTTTTAAGGCCAGGGAATAACTCACCAGGCTAACCCTGCTCATTGCAGGGGGTTTGGACTAGATGACCTTTAAAGGTCCTTTCCAACCCAAACTATTCTGATTTTATGATTCTATAACTTTGTTTCTCAACACAGTGTTTACTTGGCGTTGGCTCTTGTATTAAGCATGTTACTTCTACCTGACTGAGAGCAGGCTGCTTAGAGACCCTGAATATTATTGAAAGGGGGTGCACAACTCAGTATAATTTCCAGGATAAAATATACACACCGTTTGATCTCTGTTTGATTCAGCCTTGCTGTTACCAGCTGAAATATCACTCTGAAAACAGCAATGTCAGGCCTGCTTTGCCCTAACATAGAAGCAGAAGGCTGGAAATGTATCTTAAGGGATTCTTTGCTTTTGTTGGGGTAATTTTTCAATCTGCAAGGTTCCCCATTGATGCTACCTCTCACTGAAACATTCTCTAATCCTTCCTCCCTCTGATTTCCCATTGAAGATCCCAGGTCTCCCTTCCTCCCTGGCACCTTCATGATGGTGGCATTCCCAGTGCCTGGGCTCGATGTACTGTGTGTGCCCTTCTCCTCTGGCACATCAGTTGGCTCTCCAGCCTGTAAGAGTTACATTTCCCATATGCAAGGGGATGCCTCATATGTCTCTGTCAGCCTCTGCCAAGAGAAGGTTTGCTCTTTAACCAGGGGAGTTTGAAGGACAGTAGTCAAGGGAAACAGTGTTGTGATACAAAGCCAAGATCTGCTTGATGACTGATCTGCAAATTGCTAAAAAAATGAGACCATGCAATTTTTGCACTTTGTTTTGATGCATGAAACAGGGTCAAAATGTTTTCCAAGGAAATGTGGGGAGCTCCGTTATTGTAGTTGGAATGGCCCAGGGATCTAAGAAATCCAAAATTTTCCATAACAGCATGGCTCTGAAAAGATTATGGGAACAAATTCTTTGAGTTGATACCAATAAAACCTGAGAGCTAATGTGATCACATTCACATGTCTTAAAATGTTCTGGCTTTTGATTTTTTTATTATTATGCCATTTGTTCAAAAGCTTGAATAAAACCTGGGAGAAAACCTAGCTTTTTTAAGAAAACCACACCCACACCTCTAAAAAGAGGCTGGGAAATCTTGTAACAAAAGACTAAAAATAAAATAGTCAAAAATTACTCTAAAATAAATCCTCCACTCAAATCAGACAAATTAGGATATGTCATCCTTGACATTTTAAAGATGAAAGTACTAAGCTCCAACCCCTTTTTAAAGGAGCAAAACCATTCTTACGCTAGTAATTCATCTTTAGAAATACTTTTGCCTCAGTAGAAGGTAGCTTTTGAGTACCTCCCTTATCCTTTCACTGCTGAAACAGCAGGTGCATTTCCTTAGGCTGTTGTCTGTAATGAAGTGTTACAGCCTCTGCTTTGAAAGCCAAGGAGGTTTTGCCTACACCTTAAGCTGTTCTTATGCTGTTCTCTGTAGCAGATCGAGGAGAGATGCCCAGCCAGCCAACAGTAAATAGGATTTAGGTGTAAGTTAGGCCATCTGTGTCATCTGTGATTTACAGAAGAGCATGAACCCACATTAAACAGTTTGTGAGCTACTCCCCATATCCACCAGCTACTCAATGAAATCCTCCTCTGTTCTCTGCACTAAAGCCACCTCACCTGCCTTTTCCAGGCCAGTGAATGAGACGTTGTTGGTGCTGGATGGCAGATGTTTGGGTTGTACGTGTCTCAGAGATGAGGTTAATATATTTCCTGTGACAGGGCTCAGCCCTCTGTCCTGGCAGGTCCAGCAGATCTTAATCCGTCAGAATCCAGTCCAGGCAGTCACAGGAGTCATTTGTTTCTTCTGCTTTCACTGTGAGCTGTGCCTGGAGGAGCCAGGGTTTACTTGCCGGTGCTCTGTAACCTCTTGCCTTTGTTGGCTGGCACACTGAATCACTGCTTTTGTCACTGTAGCTACACCCAGCATTAGCAGTAGTTGTGCATCCCATCTACATAACACCGGAGCACGTGCAACCTTCAGAGTTCAGCCTGGTTGATGCTGGGGTGAGAGGCCAAGGAAACCTGAGGCTCCCCAGAAAGCCATTCAGTGAGTCAGTCAGCGGCATCTGCCCTCTAAGTCAGCCCTAAATCCCAACCTGGCAGGCTTTTTGACGGGCTGGAGCCATCACTGTATTAAAGAAGATCCTGCTTGTGGGCAGGGTGAGAACCAGTTCTCGCTATGTGTGGAAGATGGCAGCGATCACCTCAGGGGCACAGACACAGCAGAAAGCACTTGTGTTGTCCCTGTGCTAAAGCAGGGGAAGCCAAGCACCAAGACCCTGAGGGTTCAAGCCTCCAGGGCTCCTGGGTGGGTGCCACACCAGAAGTCACCTCCCCAGGGTTCTCTCTGAAAACTTTCAGTGCATCCTGACTGTGTGGGTGTGGGCTGCTCTTTGTTCCAGGAGGGGAGATCTGGGGGGTACCTGGAGTTATTTTGGGTTAAACACTTTCTAGACCAGAGAGAGAAGGTTTTATAGACCAATGGTTTCCACAGGCTGAGAGACTTAGGTTTGATCTCAGGCTGCTCCACCTGGGGGACCTTAACACTGCAGAGGGGGCGAGAGGGGAGGTTGTGAACCACTGCAAGCCTCTGGTGTCCTTGGTGTTGTTGCAGGACAGACAGTATCAGAACCTGGCCTAGGGAAAGCCCCACTTTGCCATCCCCTTTTGGGGCATCCAGCCCTGAGCTGCTCTGAGACAGCGGCAGTTTGCACGACTGCCAAGGGGCACCTGGGGGATTTAGGTGCTTGCAGATGCTTAAGCAGACCTAGTTGAAGATTTAGGCAACAGATCTCAAGTATTTGTGTCTCCTGATTTTTTTTTACTGTGCCAAGAGTTGAGCCCAGGCCTCCGAAGTCCGGATAACACACAGCATCAATAAATCCAGTCTTCTTTGAAAGCATTTCTGGACACGGAGGATTACCTGAGGGTTTTGTAAGAGATGCAATATTTCTTACACCTGCCAGTCAGATTACCTGTGAGTAATTGTGTCTGCAGTTTTCATACCACATGGGCTGTTCCTTTGATTTCTCAGGAAGCCTTGTATAACTTCTCTTGTGCACTTCTGCATCTCCTCAGAAATGAGGGATTTCCAGAGCCGGTGGTAAGTTCTGCCAGCCAGGTCTGCTTTGGAAAAATCTGGACACACTGTGCAATAAACAGTAAAATGAAAGCCAGAATTTCAGTGTTTTTTTGTTCTCTGGGAGCAAACTGAGGGGACAGAGGCACCTGTTGGAGGACTTGGGTTTTACTGTTTTCCCTTCCAACCAGTCATTCCTCTCTACAAGGAAACTTCATTTTTTTTTGCTTTCTGACTGCCCCCAAACCACCCAGGTGGCAGGAGGGAGCCCCATTCCCCATGTGAGATATCCCCTTGTGCTTCCCAGGAGGATGTAACCACGCAGGTTTTATCAGCTCTCTGGCTCTGCTTTGCCTTACAAGGAGTGTAATCTCTCTTGCACCTCTCTGCCCCCCTGACTTGACAGCTGACAGAGCACAGCCTCACATTTCTCACCAGCTCTCAGCTCTCCCATTCAACAGCAGAACTGGCTGCATCCCCATTCCTGCACACATTCTTCCCCCTGCCACACCCCAGGTGCTTGCCTTGCATTGAGCTCCCTCCAGCACTGCTCACTTTCCTAAACCTCATTTTCCAAACCTCATTTTTGCATGTGGTTTTGTCTGCTACGGGTCATCCTGCTTTTAAATCAGTGGCCCTTTTTATCCTGCAAGAGCCAAGGCACAGGGTAGATTATGTCAGCAGCTCACACAAAACTGCAGGAGGAAAGAAAATGCATTTTAAATGTGCTATGATAGATCTAAATGTGCATATGTATGTGTGTGTGTATATATATATATGTACAGTAGAGAGGCAGGACAGTATTTGGGCTGGATTCTCCGGGGCTGTTCATCTGATTCCTGCCTGTGGCACATCCTCCTTATGGGATCATCAATAACTTTTTTATTTCCTCCTGCCTCCGTTTCCCCACTCTGCACTGTGGACAATGATAAATGTTCCCTTGATCACTACCTCTCTGTGGCCCATGAGCTTTTTGCAATGAGGAGAACCTCCCTTCTGGCACCAGCAGTGTGTGAGTGACAGGAATTTAAATTCTCCTGTACTGTTGAGCCTGGCTGGAGGCCCAGATAAAGTGGGCGGTTGCCTGGAGAAGCAGACAGCTGGAGACACCAAATCAGGCAGTGAGAAGCCTTCTCTAACAGCAAGGGGAAAGTCTCAAAGTTGTTTGGGCAGGAGACCAAAGTGTCTCCCCCTCCTTCTCAGTGAATGAAGTCCTAGGAGCAAGCAGCTGGACACAGGAAAGGGGCACATGGGGGAAGGTTTCCCCTTGGTCTGGAACCCTGGACACTCTCAGAGGGAGGATGTGAGGTCAGACTCCATCAGCATCCTCTGGTGCTTGGTTATAGTTACATGCATACAATTGTAGGATGCTGCTTGGAAATCCAGTTTTGAATCCCCTGAAGATGGAACACTCCTTTTGAAGGGGTCCCAGTTGTTCCATGACCATTTAACTTACAGCCACAGCACACAAGGACAAACACACAAGGATTAAGCTGCGTGGGATGTTTCTTCATCCTCCTAAAAAATCTTGAGGGGTCCATCCTTGGTGTCTGTGTGGAGCCAGGGGTGCAAAGCTGGCAGGACCCTCGCTGGGCAGAGCTGGCCCTCACTGAGCCAACATGTCCTTCTGTCCTTGCAGCCTGACGCACGTCATCTGTCACACCTGCTTCAAGCGGCAGGAGAGGCTCCACCGCTGCGGCCAGTGCAAGTTTGCCTATTACTGTGACAGGACCTGCCAGAGAGCAGCCTGGCTCAACCACAAAAACGAGTGCTCTGCCATCAAGAGGCACGGCAAGGCACCCACCGAAAACATCAGGTGAGAGCTGGCCCCCGGCGACCTGGTGAAGAGCCCTGATTTGGGCAGGGTGGAGGTGGGAGAAGGTTTAGGAAAGGCCAGGAGCATCCCTGAGCTGAAGGGAGAGGGACCTGGAGCAGCATCAGTGGTGCAGGGGATGTGCTCCTGCATTTTTTTTTTAGTGCTGGGCCCCAGAAACTCTGAACATGGTGAGGCAAACCTACCCTGGATGGTTTAGGAGGTGTGGGAAAGTGGAAGAGGAGGCGAGTTCTTCCCCAGTTTGTCTGTAGGATACATTTATTTGTCTTCACGTTCTGGCTCCACCATAAGAAAATGAGAGGAATTCCCAAGGAAAGGAGAGCAGTTGTGGAGGGCTGGGGATCTGGGGGTCTGTAGCACTTCTCCAGATGAAAACACAGATGCTGGGGCATCTCCCTCTCCTTCAAAAGGCTGTGGATGGTGACCATCCATCACCTGCCTGATGCTGAGCCTCAGTCTGCCTGCCTGCCCACAGTTTCCCACCCATGACATGAGCTCTGATGGTCCTTTGTTCCCTCTCCTTGTGGTGGTGGTGACCGCTGGGGTTCTCTCCTGGCCAGGCTGGCTGCCCGCATCCTGTGGAAGATAGAGAGGGAAGGCAGTGGGCTGTCCGAGGGCTGCCTGGTGTCCATCGATGAGCTGCAGAACCACGTGGACAGCTTTGGAGAGGAGGAGAAGAAGGACCTGCGCACC
This sequence comes from Ptilonorhynchus violaceus, assembly GCA_013397565.1. NCBI lineage: Eukaryota > Metazoa > Chordata > Aves > Passeriformes > Ptilonorhynchidae > Ptilonorhynchus > Ptilonorhynchus violaceus. The sequence goes on along the minus strand of VZRJ01004649.1, from coordinate 378,706 downwards.
GACGTGGAGAGTTTCCTGGAGTTCTGGCCGCCCCAGTGCCAGCAGTTCGGCATGCAGTTCATCTCCCACATCTTTGGCGTGGTATGTCGGAGGGGTGGGAGAGAAATGGGGGAGTGTACTTAATCCCAGCTTTCCAGAGAAACTCTCCAGCTGGTCTGATTGAGGATGGCTGACTTCATCGCGTGCCCCATCTGCTTCTCTTCTGCACTGACTCTGGGACACTGAGGCATGGCTCAAAAGGGTGAGGGCTGAAATATTTTGGCTGTTTAAACATGCAGACAAGTGGTTTGCTCAGTCCCAGGTGCTGCATTGTTATCACAAGTCCCACTGGGCATCTCTCTGCACCTGGGACAGCTGAGAAAATCAAAATATATTTTTAGTAAATACACCTAGGAATAGATTTGAATATAGCAGATCTGTTTTAGTAGATGCATTAATGTCTATTAACAGGGTGTGCATTAGGTTTTTTATATTTATGTAGTATATATAATAAAATCAGTAAAAGATCCTAAAGATGTTTAATAATATCCATTACTAACTTGCTAACTACAAACTTTTGTTGTCAGTGTAGCAGAGAGGGAAACTCCTAGAAGCCAGTTCAGGCTGAGCTGTTCTGCCTCAGCCCTGGTACAAACGGGGTATCCCTGCACTACCCCCTCAGCTCCCAACACTGCCAAGAGGAGACACATGCTCTGCTCACACCTCTGCCAGTGGCTGCTGTGGCAGAGAAGTTGCCTTTGCCAGCCCCAGCACAGGGAGAGGACACAGCATCCTTTGGTACCCACTCCACAAAGAAAATCCAGTCCGCTGGACACAGGGGGACCTATGAGCTAGTGACCAGCATAGCTTGTCTGGGGAGAAATATCAAAGTACAGAAAAACTACAGAATCAGTTCTGGAAATAAAACTATGAACAGGGTAAAATAATCAGCAGTTAATTATTTCCTTTGGTTTATCCTATCAAATTTTCTCTCTGTGGATATTACTTTTGTTTATGTTTGTGACTAAAAACTGTTCTGTTCATACGTGATAATAGTGTAACATATAGAAAACTAAAATAATTCATTCTTGGTATGTATGTCATGCAAAAGTAGTCATTCTGAAAATTCATAGCAAAGAGTAGTAGCTGGTTTTTATGAACTTCGAGGGCAACCCAGCAAACATGACCAGCTTGAATGCAGCTCTCAAGGTTAATTTCTAACTGATACCTGTTTTAATAAGTGTGAACTTTGCTTTCTGCTTGAATTGCTTCGAATTCATTTTCCTGTGACCTTTTTCTGAATTATTTGCAGGAACCAAACATAAGGAAAGCAATGCATGGCCAAATCAAGTTTATCTTAGGCATCCCAAGCGAACATTAACAGCAAATATTCCTCAGCATTTACTCAGCTCTGCCCTGGGCTGGTCCCTCTGCATGATCCTGCATTGCTTCTCTTCTGATGATTTATCCCGACTGGAGTGTTTCAGCTTTTTCTCCTTTAACGTCTCTTCCTGCCTGTGTTTTGGGACTAGATCAGCTGCAATGGCTTTACCCTCAGTGACCAAAGAGGACTGCAGGCTGTTGGCGTGGGAATCTTCCCCAACCTCTGCCAGGCCAACCACGACTGCTGGCCCAACTGCACCGTCGTCTTCAACAACGGCAAGTGAGTGGATTTCTTTCCTCGGGTGCAGCGGGGATGCATCCTAACAGGGAACCCAGCAGGCTCTGCCAACCCTGCTGTCAGATCCTTGCTCCAGAAAATCCATTCATTCTTATTTCCTTCTCTAGCTCAGAAAAAAAATTTCAGTATTTTCTTTCTAAAGAGGAGCTGGTTTCTCTCATTGTTACTTTAAAAATTATCATCTGATGCACTAACAAATACACAAGATTTGAGCCCAAATCCAGCAACCAGCAAAGAATTTTTCCCTGTTTTTTTTATGAATTTTTGTAACCAGACTCAAAATAGGTAGATAAAGCAGTAAGAAGCTGTTTAACTCACCCCTTATATTGAAGCTTCATTTATAGATAGCTAAGGAGTAATTCCATTTAGTAAATGATTAAGGATTATGCTGAGTCCACAGTCCAAGAGTTTCTTATAACCAAAGCTTGCAATCAGATGTGTATCACTATCTGCTGAAGTGTTTATAAGCATTCCTAACACAACCCTCCTCTGGTGAGAGTGTACCACCTCAATTAAACACTGATTAACTCTTTAGCAATGGGACCTTAATGACAGTTGTGATTGTTATCTGCAAGCAGAGTCACCTGCAAGTGCAGGATGCTCTCAGCCTCTGGACATTGCCCATTCCCACCAAAGTCCTGTAAGAAAAATTCTGCGGGACAAGTGAGATGGAAAGAGATTCAGAGGGAAATGCAGGGACGTTTCAGCAGAGCTGAGAGTGGAGGCAGCCCACAGCAGGGATGCTCTGCCCTTCCCAGCTTCCAAGCCATGACAGGTATCAACTGCTGTTAATCCAGAAAGCTGCAGTGTGTGCAAGGCATTAACTGTGGGAAGTTGCTTGCCAAAAACTGCACAGCCACAGGATTTCCTCTATGATTTTACAGCTACCTGTCTTCACCAAACTTTAGTGCTATAGCTTAACCCCTCCTCCAGCCTCTCCTTCTTTAACTAACACATTGCTTCTGCACTCCAGTTATTGCTGCTAGTTTCCCCTGATAAAACTACACCAGCATTTACCAAGCAGCTGGTAAACGAGCAAAGAAAAAACAAAACTTCATTAGGATGATTACCTTGGTGGGAAATAGGGTCTGATCCAAAGTCGGGTTGGAGTCTTTACTATGATATCCAGTTGCCCTGGACTGGATCCATAGTGGGGTAATGGGAGAGCTTTTCCAACCAGCTCCCAGCAGTGGAGGAGGTAACCAGCAGTGGGAGCAACCCTGACTTTCTGGGCGGTAAGTAGAGGAATGGCATTTATTTGCCTGGCAGCTTGTCAAAGCTCCCACATGTATCTGGTTACTGACTTTAAACTGGTTATTGGCCAGGTAAATTGTGGCTGATATCCCAGTCTGATTTCCATTTCAAGCCGTGTTTTAGAGAGCACCACTGCTGATGTCAGTGGAGACCTTTCTGTGCAGGAGATCAAGTCCCCTCGCACCTGCCAAATGTCAGGAACAGGTTTTGCATATTCCCTGACCTAGACCACTCCTAAAATCACAGTGCCAGGGCAGTTCTCCACCAAATCCTCTATGGCCCAGCGATGGGCAATTTGGTGCTGGCAGCTGCATAGCAAAAGGGAAGTCTCATGCAGTGCCGCATGAGCCAGGCACAGGGAACCCCCATCTCCTGTCCAGTGCTATGCCTTGTACCCATTTTTTGTTGTTGTTATACTTGTACGTGTGTAAACTGCAGATGTTTGTTTTGTCTTTCAGTCATGAGGCTGTAAGATCAATGTTCCACACACAGATGAGGTGGGTCGGTCTTGAAAGCATCATTCTCCTCCATTACCCTGTGCCCCTCATGCCCCATGTTTAATAAAAAAGATGCAAAGACCCCAAGGGGTTCCCTCTGTTTGCACCAAATTTCACTTCCCCTGTTTTCTAAACTTCTCCTCCTCCCCTGTGTAAAGCCCCACTAAATCCAAACCTCACTTAACTCTGCATTTTGTAGCAAATTAAAATGATAGTGGTAATACTGTGACTGTCTTCTCCAGGGTGAATTCCCTTTCTGCTCTCCCTTGGCTTCCTCCCTGTCAGTATTTCCCCTCTCCACTTCTCATTTCTCCTCCCCTGACCATGGCAAGGGCGTGAAAGTCAGAACAAGGTCTCGCTAATCTTGTACAGCCCAAAATAAAACCTTGCGTATTAGGAGATGAGAAATGACTGTGTTACTGACATACTAAATGGCCCACGTTTCTTCTGCAACAAACTGTGCCCGAGGAATGTGTTGCCTACAGTAGTAGCACCGTGAGATGGAGGTTTCAATTCCTTTTTATCATAATACATGATTAATGTTACACCTTTTAATGATGCCACTGTTACCTGATCCAAACTACATAAATCACAAAAATGTGTGCAAAACCAAAAGGTCTCTGCTTAACTCATGGCATTTGGTATATTATAGTCAGTGTTCTTAAGGGGACACTGTTGTCTTTAAACTTCAATTTCAAGCAGACATGCAATTTCCTCAAATAAGATGCAAAATATGTTTGAAATGCTCTTCTTCACCATTGATGCTTACTCAGAACATTATATATAGGGCCATAAAAAGGGGCAAATGAGCTTCACGTCTGATTAGAGTTGCTATTTGGGGCAATTTGAGTTTTGAGCTGTCGGGCACTCGCTGTGCCTGTGCGTGCAGCCATCAAGGTCCCTGCTGCTCGTGGCAGACAGTGGGGAAGGAGCCCTGGACAAGCTCAGTGGTGTGCTTCTGGCTGACAGTGTCTCTTTAACTACAGTATTTAAAATATGCCATGTGTTTCCTGGCTTATCCCAAAGGCTGTCAATCCCCTCCACACAAGGGAGGGCTGCTTAAAATATACCCACAGTGCTTGGGCTATCAGGGGCATCATGAAAGTCAGAGGCTTGATTTTGCTTCCCTGGTTGCATGACTCACTTTAACGAGGATCCTGTTCAGTGTGAACAGGAATGTTTATACGTGTAAACCTTTCTGATGGGAATTGCTCTTTTTCCTGCACTTTCTCCTGGAGCAGCAGGTTGCACCTTTCTCTGTCTGGCATTTTCTCGTGGTTGTGACATAACTAATAGCTGCCCTTCGTGGCAATGGCATGTTTAGTGATATATTTTGTATGAATCATGCTGTTGATATGACAATACCTAGAGAAGGTCAAGACCAGCTTTGGAGAGTAATTTTGACAGCAGTTTTAGCACAGCTGGAAGACTCAGAGCTACGCCCTCGGTGCTGGGAGCTTGTAATGGGAATTACAGGGGAATCAAAAGGGAATTACAGGAGAATTACAATCCCTTTGCAAAAATATGATCACACAGGAAAAGTCATGCCCTCCCCAAAAGACCTTCTTTTAATGCACCCGGTGATACCTGTGAGTCCTCTGCCATCTCTGCCTTTAGTGAGGCCTTTGTTGGGTTCCACCTAAAACACCTCATGTTCAGGTGGGGGCCAGCAGGTCCCCTCCAGGTCCATCTCAGAGCAGGTGTGTTCATTAAACACACTGTTGAGCTCAGTAGTAGTTGGGGGAGGAGGTGAATACAGAAGAACCACCTCATAGTTGGTATTTGATGGATTTTTTTTTTCCTGTTCTGGCCAAATTCCTCAGCCAGTTGTGCCTGTTCAGCCCCTGAAACTCAGAGATGGCCCAGAGTAAATAGGAGGTTCAGCGTGTAGAGTGAAACAGCAGGGGAATTCTTTTGAGTGTCCACATTATGTAAGACCTTTTGCAGGGAATGGCATGAGGGAAGGGCAGGTACAAAGGTCTGGCTCTCCAAATCCCATCATCAGGGCCTTGCCATGGATTTCAGTAACAGAGACTGGCAATCGAATTGTGGTTATAGGTCAAATGAGCTATTTAAAAATAGACTCTTTCCAGATAATTATTTCTACGCTTTTATGTGGAAATACAGGAACAGGGTGAGGACATCTCTTACCGTGCACCCAGCGGGAATTTGTCTTAACTTTTCAAAGCGAAAACAATACCGAAGGCAGCACAGCTCGGGATCTGGGAGTATAGCCAGGGGTGTGTGGGCAGCATGCAAAGCAGTACATGAAAAAAGACCCAAAGTCCAAACTTAGCATTTTGTTGGGTATTTCTGATCTCAAAGTTTTTTTTTTCTGGTGAGATCTCCTGCAACATAATAAGAATTGATGTCTAGGTTCAGCCCCCATCTGGATAAAATAATGGAGCCATAACGGAGTTTAATGGAGTTTATAGCTCAGACCTTTACATATCCCTGCCAGGGACTTGCAGAGGGACAGGAAAAACTGATGTGACTGTGTTCTTGCTCTGTATTCAGTTAACCAGACTGATGTTCACATCTGCATTGCTTCCCTGAAGAATTAAAGCAGAGCCTTAGGGCGAGGGGTTTGTCCCTTGTGTCTCTGTGGCTGCACTTCTGCTTCTGCTGCTTCTCCAAGTGCACATCCCATCTCCTTTGCCCTCAGGATCGAGCTGCGGGCCCTGAGCAAGATTTCTCCCGGGGATGAGCTGACTGTCTCCTACGTGGATTTCCTCAACCTGAGCGAGGAGCGGCGGAAGCAGCTGAAGAAGCAATATTACTTTGACTGCACCTGCGAGCACTGCAAGAAACAGATCAAGGATGACCTGATGCTGGCAGTGAAGGCGGGGGAAAGCAAGGTGTGGTTTGTCCTGCTGTGTCCAAACCCAGTGGTGGCCGTGTCTCCTCCACCAGGGCATCTGTGGGTCTCTAGGACTGTGGTTTCTCAGCACGGGGACACTCTTGATAGGAACAGAGTCAGATTTTGGCAAAATTACTAGGGCCAATGTGAAAAATGAGAACAGATCTGAGCCGTGATTGGGCACAACAGCAATTCAAGGCCACCCTGAAAGGCCAGCTTAATCCTCATGATGCAACATAAATGCAGTTTTCAATTTAAAAAAGCCCACCAAAGTTGCCTTTAACTTGATGTCCATCAACAGAGAGAATGCAAAAATATTGGAAAATCAGGTCTAGAGCTGAGAAAAATGCTGGCATTTAGATTGTGTTTTTTTTTCCTGAGAAACTGAAAGGCAATCTACATTTTGAGCAGCAGAAAGAGAAATGTGTGGCAGGTGATTCATGGTGACAGAACTAACCAGCACTGCAGAAGCTCTGTGGTTTGTACCATCACGCTGGCTCAAGGAATGTGGGAAGCCTAAATTTCCAGTCCCTCTTTGCAAAGGCCTGTCACAGGGAGTTTGCACCATAAATTGACATTTTTGCATGATTGCTGTGGGCAGACTGACCGTGAGGAATTAACATTTTGACTGGTTTTTTTTAAGTAATCTGTGTCTTCCTTGGAGATCTCACAAGTCCTCTAGTGCAAAACATCCTGCTAAATAATCCCATTTTAAGTTATCAATCTTCATTTTACAGATAATCGTGACTACCATACTTCTCCATTTGTAATGTAAAGCTGTGCTCAGTTCTCTGATGCAGAAAGATTTTTATCTGGCTTTCTGCAGAAACATTTTTGAACATGTCCTCCAGTAGACAGCATAAAAAAATCTCAACTCTCATTCAGCACCTGCTATCAAGCCTTGACTTGAGCAGTGAGACCATCAGTCACAGAATGATTTGGGTTGGAAGGGACCTTACAGATCCTCTCATTCCAACTGCTCTGCCACTGGCACACCTTCCACTAGGGAGGCACCATCCCCTTTTTGTGAGCATTAGAGGTGCTTGTGTAGCAGTGCTGGTGCAGAAAAAGCCTCTGACTATGCAAGGTGCATGATTTCAGCTATTAAAAATACACCTCATCCACAGACAATGAGCATCCAGGGTGACCTCACCTGCAGAGCACGCTGGCTGTGTTGCGTATCCAAAATTCAGGCACACTTGCCTGGGAGCAGCAGCGCACACAGCTGTGTGGAAAAAGTGCTAGGAATACATGGAAGATTGACAGCTTCCATCCCCAACAGCTGTTCCGACCTCCAGTCCTTCACCCCTCCCAAAGAGCAGCAAAGTTCCCATTGTTTATGATGGCAACAGACTCAGAAGTCCAGTAGAGGCAAGAGAGGATTTTTATTAGACAAAGCCACTGTGGAAAAGCTGTTTAAGGCACCTATTCTGGGAGTCTTTGCTCAGACAGCAGGGCAATGTGATTTGCACTGACCTTAACATTGCCTTTGGGTGTGCTCTGAGCTCCAGGACACCCTGTGTGCTGCTCAGGCAGCTGCCCAAACCTGATTAGGTATGATAGCTTCAGTATAAGAATATAGAATAATAATCACAACACATGCAAATGTATCCATAAATAGATGGGGGGTAAATGGCTCTGAAAACTACTGGTTTTCCTTTCATGCTAAACTTTGAAGAGGTTTTCCCAACTAGCTGAATTTCAGATTCCTCAAAAATCTGATTGTCCAGGTGTGGTAAACAGACAACAGGACAGTCCTACAGTCTTGACTCCCAACCTTTGCATCCTTCATTGCAGTGTTGGGTCTCTGCTTTTGATCCAGACCCAGAAATCCTTCCTGGCTGCTGGCTCTGCTGTGTGTCTCCAGACCAAGCTCTTCCCACAAACTCCTGGAGTCACGCGACTGTGGGCTGATTTCAGATTTCCCATTGATGAAAGGGAAGGTCATGATAGCTAGAATAGCTGGAAAATGCAGATCTGAAGGGCTCAGAAAAGCAGAAGATGAATGCTTGTGCTGGATATATTTCAGCATTAAAGGAAGAAAGAGGAGGAGCTAATTATGAGCTTGTCAGTGTTTTGCCAGGCGTGCCTAGATGTGCTTCATGCTTCCAAATGCGTGGTGAAACACAAACTTCTTTGAGGTGGGTGAGAAAACACATTTCCCTCTCTGGGTGCAGCTGAAATCTGAGCTCAGTTGTCTTAGGTATTGGGACCTAATGACAGCATTTCTCAGGGTGGGTAAAATTCAGGGATCTTTCCTATTCCACCAATCTATTGTTCAAGAGCCTCATTTCCCTCAAGCAGCTGCACTAGGAGCACCTGATACTCACCAGCTGGTGGCTTTCACAGCCTCTCTGGCATCTCATGAGACCTCTCAGTTGCAGGGTGAATTCTGTCCCTTTTCCAGAGGGTAGAAGCAGGGGGGAGAGTGGAGGAACCCAGTCACGCATGTCAGAGGTACACGGCCACTACCCTGATGGGCAACACTCTTGCTGAAGTCAGCAGGACCTTCACCTCTTAACTTGGAACTGGGATAGTTTCAGCCCATTTCAGCCTTGGGCAGGTCTGAAGGGCACCCTGGTACACGAAGCCAGTGGTAGGCAGTGGTTGACATGGGAAGCATCCCACTAAGCTCATTTGGGTTCCCAGGCTGTGGACCAAGCATCCTTTCAACCAAGGTATTTTGGCATGTGCCAGGCAGTGCATTTTGCTCACTGGTTTTCCAAATGTTTTCCCCAGCCCTCTGCAGACACGGTGAAGGAGGTGATCCAGTTCTCCAAGGACACACTGGAGAAGATCAACAAGGCCCGCATGGAGGGGCTTTACCACGAGGTGAGTCCTGGTGCTTTTGCTCTCTTGCTCTACACACACTGCCCAGGCAAGCAGGCCTTGTCCCTCTCTACATTCGTGATTTTAGGATGAAACAAGCTCCCCATTGCTGTAACCTGAATGTCCTCATGTGCTTCCTGCCCTCTTGGCAGCTCAAATTGAAAAAGCTGACACTGGTTTCTGCCCTCTGTACAACACAACTGTGACTGAGACATCCCAGTCTAACTTCTCTTGTAGTGATGATACAAGGAAATTCAGGTGACTTGCAGCACCTCTGACTGACACAGGCATTGAAACAAGGGCCTCCTGGGTGAAAACAGAAGATGAATGCTTGTGCTGGACAAGTCAGCTCTGCCAGGTAGCCTCATACAAAGAAGGACAGTGGGTTTGGGAGTGGGGCAGGACAGTTGGGGGTCTTGGCATGTGGAGCTGTGGGCTGTCTTTGCCTGTGTTGATCTCTTCAGCTCCTGGCTCCTTGTGTTGCTCATTTGTCAGGTGCTGGGGATGGGTGTGTGGTGTGGAAGACTCATGTCCCACCTGGAGCCCAGACTATAAGGGAAAAGAGTGAGAGAGCTCAAGTATCTTCTTTCTTTCTCCCTCTTTTGCTCACCCATGAAATAATTAATTGTTCTCTTCAGAGAGCACTCCAGGTTGAGCAACAGCCTCTGGGCTTTAACTTCCTTTGGGAAATGGCTGAAGCCCCTCAGAGCAGAAATCTGGACACTGGATCACAGCTAGATGCAGGCATGGAACAGTGCAGCTCATGTCTCCAGCCCCAGGGACTCATTAAAAGTGCTCCTGGCACCAAGTACTTGCAGAAGGTTGAGTGGATGGCACTGGGTGTAAGAGTCCTGTAGGCACTTGCCATCTGACAATACTCAACCTCCTGGAGTTTTCTCCTGAGCAGTGGACTTTTTCCTCACCAGTTTTGAGTGTAACCTTGGGAGAGAAAGCTTTGAGTGCCAATCATTTCCTTTTGTTGACGTTTCTCAACAAATCAAGGCACATCCTCTCTTCCCCAACCTTCACAGAGGCTGACTCAGCCTCTGGGAGTGGTGTGGACCACGCAGACCACAGGGCTTTGATGTGGCAGCTTCAGGACCAAAGGTGCTCGGACTTACCCTTCCTCTCCCTCCTGCTTCCCCACTCAGGTTGTGAAGCTGTGCCGTGACTGCCTGAAGAAGCAGGAGCCTGTGCTGGGGGACACGAACATCTACCTGCTGAGGATCCTCAGCATCGCCTCCGAGGTGCTCTCCTACCTCCAGATGTTTGAGGAAGCAGCTGACTACGCCAAGAGGATGGTGGATGGCTACCTGTGCGTCTGTGCTCTGCTCTTGGCAGCTCTCTGTGCTCATGCAACATTAAGCAGTGTGTTACAGGAATCATTTTCTTAGTCTGCTGCCCTCAGGGCGGTGGTGGTGAAATTCAGAGGGGGACCCTTCTTAAATGCACAAGAGCTCCCAAACACTTTGATTTACTAAAGTGGAACTGATGAGTGATTTGGGTACATCATTCATAAGCCTTTTTGTTTTGTCTCAGAAGCATCTCAGGGCTGCCCTGATAGCAAGACACAGAGCCTGGGTGCAGGACAGAGAGGCTGTCACTGCAGGAGATGCTCTGTGGCCCTGAACCCTTCAGGAAGGAGAAGTTGCAGAGAAGAGAGAAACCATGTCCAATGGTTGTCACTCAATATATCTCCTCACTCTTGAATAGTACATAGATTTGTCTTGGCTAATTATTATAGTCCTGTGGTAAAAGCTCGGTGAGAATATAGAAATTCGGGTTTAGTTCACATAGATCCACGGTAAACCTCACATTAAAAATGATGTGCTTTATTATTACTGAGGTTTTATGACAGGACTGATGAGTATTTAACAGAAAAAAAAGGAAAGAAAAAAAATGGAAACTGTAGAGAAGAGAGAAAAGCCCAATTCATCATCTCATTCACACCTCCTACTGAGAGCATCTCATACTCCTTACTTGTCTTTTTGGTCAGTTCTACCCCAAAAGGCCTGTGATATTTTATTCTTTTGCAGAGGGGTGACAGAGTCACCTCCCTGGCTTGCAGGCCTGACAAGCAACTTCATGTCCCAGCCCTGGCACTGAGCTAACTGACTGACACAGAGGAAATTCCTTCCCCTCCGTGTTCCTCAGTTTTTCAGACCATGGTGAGGACCACGGTAGTTTCCTCTCTTGCTTTAAGATCTGCCAATTCAATATGCCAAATAAGCCCTTGAAGGCAGGTTTTCAGCTAAGTCCAAGCAGCTTCTAACTCTGCTTCAGCTTTTAAAGTTGGATGTAAAGGAAAGGTTTTGTTTTTCCCACCTCAGGCACTGACAGTCCCAGAGGAAGGGGTGCATCTGCAGAGGGTGAGATGAACATTTCTGGAGATTCTGGAACCACCTATTTCTCTTCCCACTTTGAATGAGAAGCTGGTGATGCATTCTCACTGCACTTAGTGTGTCAAGTTGAGCTGTAGGGTCAGATCTGGGTTTTGTTTACACCAAAATAATGTAAGATGACAGAGTTTGGTGTTCTCCAAGCCAGATGTTGAACTTTTTCTGTTCACATCCCGTCTTTCACAACTCCTGTCCCTGTACAACTCTGTCCTTGGGCAAGGTCCCTGCCCTTTCTAAGCAGGGCCACACATTTCAGGGGCAATGGCTGCAACAGGCTCTTCACCTGGGTAAACAACCTGCTCTTTGGCAAAAACATCATGTCAATGACACATATTTGGGAATCCAGAATTTTTCTGAACTAAAATTACCCAACGTTTTTCCAGGAAAATATACCATCCCAACAACGCGCAGCTGGGCATGGCCGTGATGCGGGCGGGAGTGACCCACTGGCACGCCGGCCTCATTGAAGCTGGGCATGGCTTGATCTGCAAAGCCTATGCCATTCTCCTGATAACCCACGGACCTTCCCACCCGATTACCAAAGACCTGGAGGTAGGTGTCATCTCCTGTATTGGCTCTGCTCTCCACCTGGGTAAGATTGCAGTCAAGCTGTAGAAACAACCATCCATAAGAGCTGAGAGATGGATCAAGTACTGACTGCTTCTTCCTCTGGCTGGGGTTTTATCTAGATTATGTTACAGTCTGCTGGGAAATGCATGTCCATTCCTATTGGAAATATTCATCCCTGAAAAATAGCTTTTATCCTGCACTAGAACATACATTAAAAAGGGCACCTGAGCCCCTGAATCTTCTTTGAAACTGCTGTGCCCAAAGACGTTATTCCCATTCTTCCAACAGCCTGATTTCACTGCTCTCAGATGGATGACATTGCAATTGGACTGTATCAAATGCCATATGGTGGATTTACCAACTGATTTTCCTTATTGTTATCCATTCTTCTTTATTTACTACCCCCCACTCCCTCTAAGCAGCAGTGTGGTTTTTCCTCAGATGACTGATAGGTGCATTTCATACCTTAGAGTCAAGAGCTGCAGATCCCAGGGAATTACATCTACTCAGATGTGAGGAACTATTTACAATTGCAGCTGGGGATCTTTCATTTCTTTAACCTTTAACTCACTTAATGTGGCCTGTTGGCTTTATGGCATTCTCCTTTATTACCCCTCAAAAAATTACAGGATACCAGATGAAATCCTTTATTGATGTCTTAGTCCCCATTATAGCAGAGCTATAACCTTTACTAGTACAATTTTATACCTTCAGAAAAATTAATATCTGCTTCCTAAAGCCAACCCATCTGCTGACTGTTTCCCTGTGTGGAGCAAAGGGCGAGATCCCAGCACCTCCATTTTTGTGTTTCCCTTCACGCTTTAGGAGGAAAATAGTGGATATACTGCACATGCTTATCTCTGTGCTCCTAAACAAAGGGCTGAATAAACAGACAGGTGTAAAAATATATCCTAAAACGTCTTCCGATCCTCTGCTATAATGCAGCACTTGGAATGACTCTGCTGCTGCTGAATCCTGGGGTGCAAGGGCATGCAACAGTGGGACGGAGCATCCCTCTCCTCCCACCTGAGGTGACCCCCACCCCGGTGATGTGCCACAGCAAGGGTCAAGCCTAGGATGTGGGTGGGAAGTGCACCCATTCCCTGTCTCTGCACAGCATCACCTCTAAGTCCTGCATCAGTTTTGGGAGCATGAGGCTTCCCAGTAGCTTGTGGAAGAGCTGAATGCAGGAAGAGCTGGTGCCACCTTCAGGACACAGGCAAATGGGTTTGAGAGTAACAGGATATCTGTGTCAGGTCAGCTTTGATCCTGCTGGTGGGACACTGAGGGCAAGGTCACTCAGTCTTGCATGGCCTAGGACGTCCCTGGAGGACAGTGCCCGTTTTTTGGCAGTGTTTTGTTGACTTGCTGCGAGGTGCCCTGCAGCACAGGGTTTGTAACCTGCTGTGTCCCTCAGGTCATGCGTGTGCAGACGGAGATGGAGCTGCGCATGTTCCAGCAGAACGAGTTCATGTATTACAAGATGAGGGAAGCTGCCCTCAAAAACCAGAAGATCCAAGTCATGCCTGAACCCAGCAATGAGAACGCACCAGGCCTCTTCCACAAAAAGGAGTAAACCCCGAGCTCGGCACAAATTCTTGCCTGTGGGGTAACACCACCTGTGGCACTTCCAAACATTGGGAATGTGATAAAGCAATGTGATATATCCATAAGGATTGTTTCCAGTGGCACGAGTCTGACAGCATGGACCTGCTGGGGGAGCGTCCTGAAAAATCTTCTGAGGGCTTAGAGCAGAAGAGGTCCTGGCAGAAACAGCATCCTTTTTCTATCACTAGCATTAAAAATGAAAGCAAAAAAACTTGTTATAAAATAATTCACATTTTTATTGGAAAGTCTATTTCTCTCTTCACAAGTCCTGATTCTGAAGTCTTTTGTTAAATTTTAATTGATTTTTCCTAAGTGGTTCTATCACTTCCTTGGGATAACATAATTTCTTTCCAGTGATGCCCGTGGGATGGTAGAAGTGTGAAACTGGTTCCAAGAAGTGTCATGTACGCCTGTGGGCATTGAATGCAAACTGAATAAGACCCACAGATGGTATTTTGTGTTAAATGATAAATTTCTGATGAAAAACTGCTGAAAAATTATTCTGCGGCTGGCAGAGGTGCAACATCAAACTGTGGGCTGTTTGCAAGTGAGACTAAGTGGAATTCCTACATCAAGATAAGTTAATTGGGATACATTTTTCTCCTTAGTTACAAATCAGGAAATATCTGCAGTGATGGACACGAGATGTGTCCATGCCAGAAGCCAATTGCTCTGGTGTGTGCACTGGCTGTGTGGATTGTTCTAACTGAACAAGCGGTTTCCAGGGAGGGGGACCCACCTTTGCCCACCTTCAGGGTGAGTTGGGGGCTCTGATACCTTTAAGAACCTTCCTTTTGACTTGGACAGGTGCTTAATCAATTTTGCACTGAGGAAAAAAGGCATAGTCCATACATCAGCTGCCAGTGGACAGCCAACAGAATTAAGGAGAAGTCTAATGGCTCAAGTTGGATTTCTAGGTAAAAAAAGGGTATTTGTTGTCTGCCCATCTATCTCAAAATTCAGCTGGTTTGCTGCAGGCTTTCAGTGGCAGCCAGGAGATGAAAAGGTTTGTTCAAGAATCCCCTACCTGCTCCTCAGCACAATAGCAAGAAAACAAAACCAGGGCTTTTCCTCTTTGTCATTTCTCAATGATCTTGCTGATGTTGCCCCAGATCTGAGTTCACTGGAGACCAACATCTGCTTTTTGGGCACTGCTGAGCCTTATAAGCCCTTCCATTTTTCCATGAGGTGTCTGTCTACGGTAACAACCCATATTGGTTCAGTTCTTGGCTTGATGATCAATGTTGATCTGTCATACGAGACAGAGGGATCCTGGGAGAGATGGTTGTGAGAACAAATTGGTCCTTTAGCAACGTGTTGAGGTTGCAGAAGGAGGTGGGGAAGCACTTGTGTTTTCCTGATGTCTTGATCAGCTTTGAGTGGTTGTAAGAGCATCATCCCCATTAGGTGTATCACACCAGCCTGACACTCATTTCCCAGTGATGATTCCCTATCATCATCCAAGCACAGGGCTTGGAAAAGGCAGATAAGAAGGAAAAGGTTCCTTTCCTTTGTGCATCAGAAAACCACATCTCCATCTGCCCTGCAGTGCCAAGCAAGAGCATGGGACATGATTGGTGCTCCCTCTGTCTGCAGTGTGAACAACCAGCCCATCTCCTGCCAGGAGAGAAAACTTGTATTTCACCCTGCAAGAAATGTTTAATTCCAGTTCAGCCCAATTTATCAGGTGCAGTTTGGGGTGAAACACCCACTGGACACTTGGAGGCAGTTGTGGCCCTCCTGCTGGTGGGAGGGGATGGGGAGGAGATGGGCAGGGGGTGGCCAGAGCCCGCAGGGCTGGATCCTACTGCAGAGGTGTGAGGATGAAGACAGCAACTGGTACATGTGTACTGCCCCCATGCTGGTTGCTTCCCCAAGGCAGCTTTCCAGACAGGACCACTGGCACTTCCTTGACTCCACCTGAACCATCCTTTGGCCCTGCTGGTCACACTGTGATCTCTTTGGCCACGTCTGTAAGGAAAGGGAACAGAGCCCTTTTCTTGCCCAGTGCTCCCCAGCCAGGGCAGCCATGGGTGCAGGACCCACCGGGGTGTCCCCAGCAGGATGCTGGCACTTGTCCCCAGGAATGGGTCACTCAATGTCTCTGAGCCTGTGCCCTCCCTCAACTCCATTCCCTGACATCAGCATATCTTAGCTCAATTTCTACTCATGCTTGCATGAGCTTTGGAGGCTGGTGTCTATTTAGAGTAGCAGTGAAGAGGTTGATAACAATGAAGATGCTTTCGATAAAAATTTTATTTTAGTGGGCACATTTTACACAGTAAAATGATTGGCATGTGCAAGGTTTCTAGATTCTCTTGCTGATTCTCTTGCAGCTGATGTCACCCACGGTCATTACCTGAAAAACAAAGGGAAAGTGTTAGCTTTTTGTGGATTTGTAGAATCATAGAATATCTCAAGTTGGAAGGGACCTATGAGGATCATCATGGTGCTTAGCTCCAAACTGTATTTAGGAAAGAGCTGGTCTCGCAAATCAAAACAGGACTAATCCCCAGTCTGTCTTCTCTAAACTGGATTTTTAAAGCTTTAAATACCCCACAGTAGGTAGTGATAATCTGGCATCCCTCAGCTGGGATCAGTTTGCCTCTCTTCTCTCAGAGTGCCAAGCCCAGGCACACACCTGTACCTCTGGGTGGGTGAGAAAATGCCCTCACCACCTGAAAGTTGCATCAGCAATGCCTAAACTGGGGTCTTCAAAAGTGCTTTCTGGATCATACTCTAATGAGAAGCTGCCTTCAGTACCTGGCTGCTGAGCCTGTGTGCCAGCATGTGCTCTGCTCCAGCACCTTCCCAAGGTCCCCAGCACCTCTGTAGCTTCCTAGGGCCAGGCCCCTGAAGGCAGCACCGTTATTCCAGCCATTGCCCTTGTACACTTACGCTGGTGAGGATGTCTCCGTTGAGCTCCGTGACGGATTTCAGCCCCTTCAGCTGTGCAATCAGTTTGTTGTCACCCTCCATCTGGACAAGACCCTGGTGAGAGACAGAGGCATTCATGTCATTGCAGGAGACCACCCCATCCCCTGCATTTCGTCCTTCCCCTGCTGTAGTAGGAGGGGACTGCAGAGCCACTGAGGTGGGCCAGGGCGTGTCACCTCCTCTCCACCACCCACCTACTGCCCACGGCTGCAGCAGCCTCCTCTGGGGCGAGGTGACTGGGAGCCGGGAGACAGCATGGGGCTGGGGGGAGTCTCAGTCAAGGTGGGAAACTATTTAAGGAGATTTCAGAAACTCAGACATGGCTGGAAAGCTCTCCAAGGGACAGGCACATCTGCTGAGTCTCTGCTCCCTGGGAGCTGCACATTTAAAAAGGCTACAGACAGCACCAGCACCCCCAGGGCAGCTATCACTGATCAACGAAATTAATCAAATAAGACAGCAAAGCCCATTTCTGTTTATCTTGCTCAGCTATAAGATGTGTTCATCTGCCCCTGAGCTGCTGATTTCCAGTGAGTAAAACTCTCCTAATGGCTGTTTTCCCCTGGTTTATGCCAAAGGGACTTCAGTGATGCTGGAAATCGTGATACAGCTGGTACAGCTCTCAGAGTCCCATTCATGGGGCATTTCTTTAGTGATCATCCCTCCTGCTTTCAAAGTCCCTGCAATATCATCTTCTCCTGAGGTAGAGGTGAGAAGCAATTGCCATTTCATGAACCGTTGGAAACTAATGTTCAGGAACAGGAGCTGGCCCAATTTCAAGGGTGACAACTCCTCACCTTGCCAAATCATCTCACCCAGAGTCAACAGAAGCAGTGGTAAAGGCTATCAGAGAAGTTAACAGCTACTGTGACTTAAAAGGAGAGTTTTATTGGTTTATGATTCATTGTCTGATTTTCTTGCACTTCCTTTGAGTCAAAAAAATTAAGGTGGAGGTATGTTTTGTGCTGCAACAAGGCACAAAATCAATCCTTTTCCACCTCAAAGTCAATCCTTTTCCACCTCAAATCTTTCAGAACTTTTGCTGTCAAAAAAATTTACCAAAGCATCTTTATCCCCCTTTTTCAAATGGGATATTAAAACACTGGCTTCCAGTGTTTTCCAAAGTGACTAGCAAAATAGCTTCAGAAATGCAAGGTTTCTTTCACAGGGGTGTTTTAATACCTGTGGTATGGTCAGTCCCTTTTCTCAAATGCACAGGGAATGGCTTGAAAGGAAATCTGATGTCCCTGAGCCCCCACAGCCCTGGCAGAGGAGGGGCTGATCACTCACCTTCACTTTCTCGCCATTCAGCATCTCCATCTCACACTCCTCCCCAATGGTGAACTCGTTTTTCACCACTTTGGAGCCAGTGGTCACAGTAATCTTGAACTTCTTCCCATCCTGCACAATTTCCGAGACGCTCTTCAGGTCCTTGCCCTTCTGGATCAGGTCATCAGGGAGCCCTGCCCAGGAACAAGAGACACTGGGTGAACCGTGGGGCCATCTGTGGGCAGATTGCTGCTGCTGAAGGAATGCAGCAGGATTTGGGAACCTACAGCTGGGAGAATTTCTATTCCAGTGTGGAAAAACCTTTTGTTGATGCTGCTTCCCCAAGAGCCACACGCCCCTGAGTCTGCTGGGGAGGAAGATTAATATTGTCATCCTGAATTTTGTGTGGGAACTAGACATGTCCTGTGCCTCTCTGACCTGACTAGGAGCACAAACACCACCTCCCTGTCTAAGAATAAATCCTGCTTTCCTTCTTCCACTGGCAGGCAGGGAAAAATGGATTAAATCAAGACAGAATAAAGGAACAAGGCAGGTTTTTACATGAGATTCAGGGTTCCTCAGAACCAGTTTGTAAAATCTCCCAAAGCCTGAAGGGGATCTGAAAGGTAGAGCCCTTCTGCCACATAACTGTGCAGAAATAGTGCAAAGCCCCCCGAATCCCTGCAGGACCACGTTCCCTGTCACAGACACAAATGGAAATCAATCAGACAGATTCGTCATTTAGCATTTAAACAACACTATTTCTCTGATGAATGGTGGAATTTGGGGCTTTGCAGCATGGCAGCACAGTGGCTGAGCAATGTCCTGCTCGCCCTCAAATTTCACAGCCTGATGGAGCAGATCTGCAGCTCCCCTAAGCCACCAAAGTCCTGCTGGCTTATCACGTGTGTGCAACACTCAGCCACGCTGGCCAGTGGCTGCAGAGCCTGCCAGGACTGATTTCCTGCAAGCCATAAAACTTCATCCATCATCTCTTGACCCCCAGCCCCCAGCCAGAGAGATGCTTTCTCTTCTGTTTTGAGGTCACATTTCCACACAGGCACATTTAAAACCCCAGCAATTACAACGTGACAGACAGAAATAGGAAATCTCAGAGATGTCTCAATCTACATCACCAGCACATCAGCATGGTTGACTCCCAAAAATCAGTGGGATCTGCAGAAGCAAAGCAGCACATAGCACATGCAGGCACTTACCGATGGCTTTCATAAAGGGCTCAAAGTTCTCCTGGGACTGGAGCTCGTACTTTCCAGTGAAGCTCATGATGAAAAGGCTCTCTGTGCTTCCAACACAAGAGAAGGTGCCTTGCTGGTGAGCAGAGCTTGGTTTTATACCGTCCTTTTGCCTTAAAAGTTGGCCAGAGGTAAGATGATGTAATTGGTTTATGGCCATGTTCAAACATTAACGTAAAACTGGGCAACGGTCAGTGATAAATTGCTCTACAATTTACAGACTGCAATTCACAATGGGGGGGGGAAGGGAAAAGCCCATAAAATCCATTTTATGGAGGTTGCAATGTGGCCTCCATAAACAAATTATAAAAAAAAACCAATTGTGCAAAGATGTTAATTATCAGAGGAACAAGCCAAATCATCTAATGAGTTTGCAGTCTGGAAGCACGTACCTGGAGGAGGAGAAAGTGGTGATTGTGTGTCCCCTGGAGCCGGCACTGGGGGTTTTCTGCTCACTGGTGTGGGCATGGTGGGTCTTTAGCACTGGCACCAGTAGTGGCTGGACACTGCCAGGCACTGGCTTGCTCACAGACCTGTTCTGGTGGGGCTTGGTGTAACCCAGATGTAGCAGTGGCACAAACACATCACTGTCCCCTGAGACAAAAATGACTCCTAATCAATTCCTGGCCTTGCACTGGCTCATCTGTAGACTGCAGTTTAATTCAGGCTCCTCCACTATGGTCCTGCCTCTGACAAAGGGGTTTTGTGTGGATAGAGGGTGGCATTAGTGATCTACCAACCCCCTTTCATCTCCTTTCCCCATAGCAGCCACAGTCACTCATGTACTGAAGGAGCATTCCGGCCCTTGGAACTGCATTTCTCCCAAGTGCCACATCAGAAGAAGGGACAGCAGCAGCCCGCAAACTGAGCCCAATTCTTCCGTCCAAAGTAGAACTCAGAGTTGGGCTCCTCTTCCTTTGGCTGAGCATCCCAGATTGCTGCATGGCACCTAAGCATCCATCCTCTGAGTCTGGACTCCCAGGCTCAGCTTCTTGCTCCTGACTCATCCTCTGCCCCAAAGAATTCCTCCTCGCTCCCAAAGTCAGCTCAGGGATTTCCCCCCTTTTCACTCGCACGCCTTCTCCTTTTTGCAATTCTTCCATTTTGCCTTCTCTTAGCATCTTTGTCGGTTTTTTTTGAAGTGAAACCATGGATATGAATGGAAAAGACCTACCTCCTTACAATCTGGAGATGCTGCCAGAGCCTTCTGCTGCCGCCTGTCTCACTCCTGCCGGCTCAGCCCCACTCTCTGTGCTGCAGTGGTGCACAGTGACGCTGCCCCAGCCACATTCAACCTCAGTTTCTGGTTAATTAGTAGAGGCAGGAGAGGGAAAACCTCGGCCGGTGGGACGGGCAGTGGATGAGGTTGGCTGTGAGGGGGGGAAATCCGTAGGGACATCATCCCTGTGCACCCTGGAGGGAGCCAGGCAGGTTCGGAGGGCACTCGTGGTGGGGGTGGGTTGATTCAGCAATTTCTCCAAACAGCTTTTTGGGTTTTTTTCCCTTTTTGTCCCCTCAGGAATGACATCACCTTAGGAATTGCATTTTCTTTTTATCCCTGCCTGAGGTGAATACCCCGGTGTCACGTGGGGCTGCGTTGACACAGGTCTGTTTTCAGTGTCCTCTTCATGGAGTCAGTGGTGACTGACCTCTTTGGCCAGGTCCTGACAGCAGCTGGGGCTGGCAGCTCCCTGCCTCCCTCCAGCCAATGTCCTCTGGCCATGGGCCACCTGGAAGCATGTGTGTGCCTCCCACATATTCATGCCCTGAACCTCTGCTGCTCCTCCAGACAGTTCAGATCCCCTCTCTTTGCATGATGGGCAGAGAGATTCAGGCTTGAAAAAAACTGTGGAGTTTCCAGGCCCGCAGTGTCCCTGGAGGCCAAACTCCTAAGGTCTGGATGTCACTCATCAAATGTTAAAAGGGGAGAGTCCAGGACTCTTGGTAATTGGGCAGAAATTTTTCCATTCACAGAAATGGACAGCCCATGAGAGAATTCACCCCATTTGGGACCCTGGTCGTTTCCTGCAGGTATCCTCTCCTACTTACTATGAATAGCTATGACATATCTATGCTATTGGATTTGCTATTGGATAAATGTGCACTATGAATCGCTGTTGGGAAGTTTGGAAATGCAACCAACTGATTTTTGAACAATGATCAAAAATAAAACCTCTTTGTGTTCTGTTGGACTCATGTTCTTTTATTTTCTTTAACAAAGAAATGCAGAAGTTCTTACTAAAAAAAGGAGAAATGCTTATTGAATGAAATTTGGCCAAGGTAATTATTATCTAGCCAGGCCTGCTGAGCAAATGGCAGGTGAGATAAACTTAATCTCAATAGCAAAGTTCAGAATACTTGTACATCTCCCCACAAGAATACAGAATCTTTTAAAATATGATATCACTTTAACTTTCCAGGGCCAAGAAAATGCACCTGATTTGCATTAACACGAGGCCAAGTCAATTGATAATTTGATTAAAGTAAATCCATACTCTAAAACCTGAATCTGGTTTGTATAAAGAGAAAGGTATGGATCATTTTCAAAAATTATTGAGGTGGCTACGTCTTGTGGGAAGCCAGCAGGTACTTCTGCCTTTAAATTGCTTTGAAAATAAAGCATAGAGTCTTAGAAGCTTGTAAAAAGAACCTACTAAAGTATCTTTCTTCTCCATTTTTCACCTGAA
Organism: Ptilonorhynchus violaceus; assembly: GCA_013397565.1. NCBI lineage: Eukaryota > Metazoa > Chordata > Aves > Passeriformes > Ptilonorhynchidae > Ptilonorhynchus > Ptilonorhynchus violaceus. The sequence goes on along the minus strand of VZRJ01004649.1, from coordinate 356,883 downwards.
TCAAAGCTATGGGCATGCAGAACTTCTCAGGCAAGAATATCATCAGTGGATCAGCCATGCTTTTGGCCAAATCTCAAAGCCCACCTCCTCTGGCTGCCTGGGTACTCATCCTGGTCTCCACCACCCACCTCTTGAAGAAGGTGCTCAACCCAAATATCCCAAAGTGCAATTTGTGGCTGGTGCCTTGTATTATGACATCTGCCATAATCAAGAAGAGTTTGGCTCTGTCACCTCTGTGGCTGCTCGCGGAGCAGTTGCATCCTTTTATGACTTCTCCTCAACCCTTCCCTGGGATTCCCAATCTTGGCTCCCACTTACAATCAGTGTCTGCCAGGGTACTGAGAAACCACCCTCCTACCTGCACTGCTTCTTGATGATTTGGACATTATATTGGGAAACAGGATTTTGAGTTTTAGGGCTTCTACAGAAAAAAATCTCTGCCTCCTCCAGTTCAGACTAAAACGCTTTATTTAAGTTCTGAACTACAAAAACGACTTTACACCCAAAGCACTCTGTGGGGAGATGCACTTTGCTGTAGCCCAGGAGAGGGTACCTGGCAGCCTTGTGGAGGTTTGGGAATGTCTTCCTGCACCTCACCTCTACCACCTCTCTTGCTTCTCTTACCTGTCCCACCAGTGACTCCACACGCTTCGTGAAGCCTTTGGTTTCACCTCAGTGCTTTGGGAAGCTGGGGCTGAGGTCTACACTAGGATTTTCTTGGCTCAAATGTGAAAGGCTACAAGCCATGATGATTCAGTCCTAGATTTTTCTAGTGCAGGTCCAGCTAGACACCCCAAACCCTTAGCCATTTTTTTTAAAAGCTTGGTCACAACTTGCCAGTCACAGATCCCCAGGTGGGCTTCCCTCTGTCTCAGCCTGCAGTATTGTTTGGGTAATCTCTATTTCTGCTGCCCTTGAACCTGGGAACTTGGTCTGCTGCCCAGTTTTCACATTCTGGTATGATTATTTTGGACCTTGAGGAACAAAGGTTTCTTCCTTAGGCCACATGGCTGCATTGCTCTGAAAGGTTGGATGGGATGGGAAAAGATGCTGCTGCTGCCATGAGCTCTCCATTCCTCTTGGTTTCCACCAAGTTTTCTTCGTGCTGCATTACCAAGACAGCACTGAGATGAAACGTGGCACCTTTCCCAGATTTTTCTCTCTTTAAAAATGGCCTTGGCAGTCTGCTGGAGACTCCTGCCTCCAAGCTGTAGCTTCCAAGCTGCAGACATGCAAGCGCCATTTCATACAGGTTTAGATTAGATATGTCATTATCAGAGCCCTGATAAGACTGCCAAAAGCAGTCGCTTGCACAGGAAGCTGCTGCTTGATAAAGCTTTCCATCGATGCTGATATTCAGCGGAGGGAAGCCCTCGGCCCTTGTCACCTTATTGCAAAGGTACCCCAGGGAGCAAAGGGTTGGTATTGATTTTTCAAGGTCAAGGCAGCTCTAGCACTGATAGCACCAGAGCCTTAGCTCTGCTTGCCAACAATCACCTGGGGAGAAAAGCTCACAGAAGAGCTGGACTTTGCTGCTGGGATCTTGCCTTAGAGTAGGAATAAAGCTGCTGGTTCTGCCACTCACCTCCCACTCTCTTGCCTCAAACACCCATGGTGTAGTGCTGTGCCTCTCCCCAGGCACGTGGACCCCTCTGCTTGTGCCCTCAGAGACTGTCCTTGCAGCTTGGCCTTTGGTGGGAAGAGGCTGTCCTCCATCCCACACCCAGCTCGTGGAGTAGGGTATAAGAAGAAAATGGTGCTCAATGGTTATGGAGCTGGTTTGTGCCAGGGCAAGGGAAGAAAATGTTGGAAAAGAAATGGAGCCATTAGTCCAGGATTGCCACTGTCCATGTCCTGCTTGGTTCTGTCATGTTTGCTATACTCAAAATGCCTCCCTGAGCACAGGTATCCCCACCTTGCACATTATGGAGCACACAGAGACTGCCTGACTTTCCCAAAGTCACCTGGAGAAGCTGACTAAGCACCTTCCTTGTCCAGTCCCAAGTGGGTGGCCATAGATCCCATATGCTATGGGGTAGCAGATTTTGAGCTAAAATTTGGCTCAGGGGTATAATGGAAACTCTGGCATAGTAGGACCAGATTGCATAACCTTCTCCAGGTAACAGCATCTCCAATATCCCACCACGGGAGCCAGCACTGCACAACTCCTTGCTCTCCCTTTCTGCTCTGCCTTTCTGAGTGTGTCCTGCACTTTGGTCTACCAAAACCCCAACACAGGTGTCCTTGACCTGGTTGTGAAACACCTTGCTCTGAGGAAAGAGCTGAGGAAAGTTGCACCCTGCCAAGGGGAAAGGGCTGATGTGCTGGCAGCTCCTTGCCCTGCAAAATCACCGGAGGTGGAGGTGGAAAAGTCTGTATGTGCACATTTGTAGATGAGAGGAGGTGGCCCAGGTTGGAGTTCTGCCTCATGTCAGCTGAAATACAGCAATTTAGATCAAATTTAGAAAGAGGAGGGAAGAGCCACATTTGCTGAAACAAAGACGCAGCTTTGTGGACTTTAATTTATTTACAGTCATATATTTCTGCCTTGTATCTCCCTGACTTGAGGCTCAAATAAACAATTCTAGGCGCACATTTGCCTGTGCAGCTGCAGTCACTCTGCAAACTTCCTTAGCCCCCTCCCTGCCATAGATTCCAAGCCTGACTAATGTGTGGATCTGGCTCTGAGAAAGGCTGAACTGAAACACTTTGATTTCCGGCCAGAATCTTACAGTTTTTACCTGGAATATCCCTGTTTTCTCTGTGAATGTTCACACTTCTGTGCATGAGAGGGCAGGGGACACATAACAACAACTCCCAGTGATAAGCTCAGGTAATTTTTCTCAGTCAACATAACACACTTCCCACTGGGATGTACTCTGTACAGGGTAGTAAATGGCATTGCAAAACCCCAGATATCCTGATCATCCCTCTACTGGACCTGCCTGGTGTTGCCTGGCTCACTTATAAGTCTGAAAACTTTCATTTGTATGTGGTTTTCAGACCCCAGACAGCTTGTGGGCAGAGACAGGACTGGGAGATATGGGGAGATTTTTGTGCTGCTCAGAGATATGTGATGCTTTTTTATTAAATTTGGTGCTTTCTGGACCTGGTAGAGAGTTGGAGTCCTTTCTGTGTGCCCCTTTTGGAGTGTCTCCCTGGGGATAGGAGAGATCCTGCTGAAAGGAGGGTGATAAAATCCCAGGATGGATTTCAGGGAGAAGATGGGGTGAACATGAGGAACTTCCGTCCCACCCCGATGATCTCTTGCATTTTCTCAGGCCACTCAGCTCCGTATCCAGCCCTCCTGCCGCAAGGACATCGTCCGTCCTTCCTTTTTCACAGCTCCAAAACTTTGGAGAGGTGTTTCCCGGCTTTTGTTGGGATAGCTGAGCGTTCGCGGCCCGGAGGGTGGAGGGACCCGTGGGAGGGTGGGAAAGGCTGGATGGGATCAGGGGAAGGGATGGGCATCGCCTCCTGGATGCCTGGACACGAGGCACTGCCGCCATCTAGTGACTTGGGATTCACCGGCGCAGCCGCTGGTCCCAGCGCTCCTGGGGGATGCTCTGCCCGGAAAACGGGCCGGGAACCCCAACCCAACGCGCTGCTTGTGCTTGGGACATGTAGAGGGGCCCATTTTGCTGGAGAGTATGGAAAAACTGCTCAGGAACCACGAAGCTGAGAGTGTTGCAGTGTTTGTATTTCAGTGCTGCAACTCTCGGGGCTGAGACATGAAATTTTAGGGGGATTTGTGCAGGAAAAAAATTTAAATTTTGCTGTTATACATGCCTTTCTGCTTCCTCAGTCCTCGTCACGCTTTGGAGGGAGGCCTTTGGAAGGTGGAGAGACTGAGGAAATTCCATCTGGAGCGATGAAAAATGATGCATTTAAAAAAAAAGTTGGAGAAGTCTGATAGCAGCCTTCGCCGGAGTTTGCAAATACATCTGATTCCTGAAATATGAGTCCAAAGACCATGAACTGCTCAGGATCAGACAAGGTCCAAAGTGGAAGTGCAAATCCCAGCAGGAGTATGGAGGCACTGAGTAAGACCAGGTTAATTAGAGGCTATTATGTTTTCTTGATCTGTTGCTGCAGTGGATGAGTCCTGACAGGCAGCATGGGCACTCTCTTCCCCTCCTTTCTTTTAAAAATTCGAAATAATATTAAAGAATCATAGAATGAATCATGGAATCACAGAATGGTTTGGGTTGGAAGGGACCTTAAAGATCGTCTTGTTCCGACTTCCCTACCATGGGCAGGGACACCTTTCACTAGATCAGATTGCTCAGAGCTCCATCCAAAAGGAAATGCCACTCTAAACTTGAGTGCATGGAAATTGCAGGGCTGAGCATGGGAAAAGCCCTCCAAGTAAATGGCACTGTCATCCTGGTTCGTGTCCCAGGTGCTTCCTCTGTGTTCTGTGCTCACCCATGGCTGCCACATCAGCAGTCCCTGCACCCCAGCATTAACCACTGACCTCGCTGGTGAGGGTTATCACTGCTGACAGACCCAGGGCAAGTGGCAACAGACTCTTTGCAAATGCAGAGAAGCAGGTATCCTGGTATAAACCTGGTTTTTTTGCAGGGCTCCTGCATCCTAGAGGGATGTAATTCTGAAGGAATCATCAATCTCATTACAAGCTCTTCACTTGAAAACAAAAATAAAAAATTAGATGCGTCTGTGAAGTCATCTCACACAGCTAAATCACACATTAAAAGAATTAGACATATGGTAAGTAAATACCCAGAAGCATAAAGTCCCATGGTGGTGGGAATAGGTGGGGTCTCATAGAAGTGTGCTGGGTGACCCTTGCAAAGATGTACATTGGTGATATTAAATTATTGCATTGGCAATAAAAGTGATCAGCTTCTGCAGCTTTTCCTATGGATTTCTTCTAGCCTGAATTTGAGCTGAGCTCAAAGTGTGCTCTGCCTCTGTGTGAACAAGGAGGGAAAATCCTGAATTCACCTTGGCACACTGTCATGGGAAAGGGGAGGGCTTGGAAAAGAGAAGGCAAATCACATATCCTGCAGCTTTTACTGGTTCCTTTATTTCTAATATTTCACTGTTTTTTCCCAAGATGCTATTTGCAGTTTTTTGTGTCAGCTACCAGTGGAGCACGATGAAGAGCTTAAGTTGTTTTGGAGTCATCAGCCACTCCCCTCAGCAGGCCAGGGAAGCCTGGGAGTTTCCAGTGACTCCAGGGGAGGCCATGGGGAAGTTTGACCACCAATTTAAACCTGAGCCATCCCTGAAGAACAAGGTCCAGCCTTGCTGCCTGTTTTCTCTAGCACCTTCTGAAAGGACCTAGGTGTCCATCTGGAATGGGGACAGACCTCCGTTAGAGGGTCAGCACCCCACTGCACACCAGTGTGCCATGAGGACCTGGCGGCTACAGGTGCAGAGAGGACCATGAGGTCATAGCAGGTTTGGATGGCTCAGGTTGCGTGTTTGCAATGTCATGAGGAATGCTGAGCACAGAGATCTCCTGGTGGAGATGGGGGCTGGTTGGTGATATAATTTATATAATTATAGATAAGTAGCTCCCTTCCTATTGATCTCCTAGATGTGTGCTCTGCTCTGGCCTGTTGTTTGAGCTCAGCTATATTATTAAAAAACTGCTGTTTGCTTCCTGCTCTGCTACAGCTACCCTGTTCAACCTTGAGCTACATCATCACCAGCAACTTTGTCCAGAGCCTGAAATTTACCTACTGCTTCCCACTGAACAGCCTGTAGAAACAATCCTTTGGGATGCTGGGTGTAGAAAAGCCATTTTCCACATCAGTGCTCGGGGCAGGGAGTGGACCACCCTCTACCAGAGACTTTTCTCATTGCTCCAGTTAGAACCATAACAGAGATAGTCAGTGCATTTAGGGTCAGACTCCAGTGCTCTGTGAGGTGATGTGTCCCTTGCTGCAGACATGGGCTCCGTGGCTCACAGCGGGCTGTTATCAACCATCCTTTGTACCTCCGCTCCTGCCTGCCTGGGCTGAAGTCCCTGTGCCTGCTCCAGCACTGAGCTGTGCCCTGGGTCTGTGCAGTCACCGGTCCTGTGCTGACCTTGCCCTTCAAAAAACACTGATTATATTAAAATAAAAAGCAGAAAAGGGATGCACAGCCCTTCCCTGTGAAGAACTGGCTTTTTTTGCACAACCCCTCCCACATCCCGTCTCTCTCCCGTGCCTCAGTTTCCCCGTTGGTGTGATGGGGCTGTTGGGAGGCTGAATACTTTGCTTTGCAGAGCTGAGTTCCAGACCGATTTTGATTGCAGGGGACTTCTGGGGTTTTCTGACCCAAACCCTTCTTTAGGCAGGTTCAACCTCAAATTTAAATCCAAACTCACAGTTAAATCAAGTGGCTCCGTGTTCCCCCAGTTGAAATTTGTGTGTTTCCAGGGTCATACTGGACACAACAAACTCTCCATGCCCCGTGCTTGATCACCCTGACCCTTAAAGCTCTCCCCTAATATTTAACCAGATTTCTCCTCAGCTGCCGCTCGCACCTGCTGCCCCTTGTCCCGACTTCGGGCACCAGCAGCAGCAGCTCGGCTCCGTCTCTCCCACATATTCCCATTCCCGGGCTGGGTGCGGGCCGTGTCTGCCGGCCGCTCTGTGGCACCGGGAACACGGGAGGGCGGCAGCGGGGACGAGTTTTCCGTGAGCACGAGTGCAAAGGGTGACCGGGGGGGAGGCGGCGACCGCAGGGGGTTTGGCTGCTTCTCCGCCGCGCTGAGGGGCTGCAGCGTCGGCCCAAGGGCCCGAGGTGGGGACGGCTGAGGGGGCCCGCGGGGTCGGGGGGAGAAGTGGACTCTCCCAGCAGCGCCGGCGGCCGCTCCGTGGGGTCTGCGCGAATCCGGAGGATTGAGCTCAGCCCTTCCTACGTCGCGTCAAATCCTGTCCTTAGCAAAATCAACCTGCTCTAAAACGTAGTGGTTTCCTTTTCTTTCTTTATTTTTTTTAAAAAATTTTTGTTTTTAATTTTAAAGCTCCAGCTTTTGCAAACAGCCCGCAGGGCACGTGACGTGCTTGGGCAGCGACTTCTGCGCTGTCAGGGCTTTTCCTCAGGCAGGAAGTGTCTCCCGGGGCAGGGTGCAGGGGAAAGCAGGACAAGGAGGCTCCAGCCACCTTGGCACAAATCCCAGGCAGCTTTTCCACCTCTTGGAAAATTTTGTGCATCCTCCACTGACCATGGCTGCTCTAGCTCCCTGTGGCTCTTTTTGGGAAGAGGTGTTTTTTTTCCCTTGGGGAGTTCTGTCTGTCCACAGGGGAAGTTTTTGAGGGAGTCAGTTTGGGATGAGGGCCTGTTCCCATTGTGGAGGTGCTCTGTGTTCCTGGCAGTGACTGTGGTGCCTCCTCAGCAGCCATGGAGTACGTCAGCACACGGGGAGGCACGAGGGCCCTGGACTTCGAGGGAGCCCTTTTCTCCGGCTATGCGCCCGACGGCGGCCTCCTTATGCCCCAGGACATCCCCTCGCTGGACAGGGACACCCTGCGAGGGTGGAGCAGCCTCTCCTACCCCGGGCTGGTCAAGGAGCTGTGCTCCCTCTTCATCCCGGCTGAGCTGGTCCCGCGGAACGCGCTCAACGGTGAGCCGAGTGGGGAGCTGCTTACACAAGGATTTTAGGGGGTTCAGATGCATCTGCCTGCCTTCCGCCATCCTCTTCAGAGCCCCCAGAGGATGGAGCCTGCTGCACCATCGCCTGCTCTTTCTGTGCCCTCTTCTGCTCGGTCACCTCCCTGGGACTAGTGGAAAAGGTGTCCCCTGTGTACAGACAGGGATTCTGGTGACTGCAACAGGCTGATGTTGTGGCCCTGCTCAGAGCTGGGTCTCCCTCCAGGGCTTTCTGCTGCTTCGTGCTTGCCTTGAGATCCGTTTTTTAAAGCTTTTGGCACTTAAGAGCAATCACTTCCACCAGAGGGCAGCTGCAACCTCTGTCTCAATGGCAGAGTTTGATAAAACTCAGGTTTCCTGTATTTTATATTTCATCACGATTTTTTCTGATTGTGTGGCGTGTCCCCTGGGGTTACTTGCCAAAGAGTTATTAAACACCATGAAGCTGGGCTGGTTCATTCGTAATAACTACAAAGTACTTGTTGGATATTTGTCACTGCTCCAGCAACTGAGAAATTTTGGTTGGGCAGAAAGGTATGCAGGAGCATGAAGAGCACAGATACAGGAAGCCATGGGTCAGAAAAACACTCCCCTACCCAATCTAACAGCCCCTTTAACCATTTTCCCTCTAGACCTGATCGACAGGGCCTTCAGCAGGTTCAGACACAAGGATGTCGTGCATCTGACCAGGCTGAAAGATGGGCTGAATGTTTTGGAGCTCTGGCATGGTGTTACTCACGCCTTTAAGGATCTGTCCTTGTCCTGCACGGGGCAGTTTTTACAGTACTTCTTGGAGAAAAAGCAGAAGCACATCACTATTGTGGTGGGTGAGTATGACTCCTTAGGGGTAAGTTTTCTGGGCAGGCCTTTACCTTGAGCACCATCATCCTACAGCCCTCTCCATAGATGCCCCAGCGTGGTTTTGCTTTGTGATCTCCAGGCAATGCCAGGTTTGCTGCTCTGGCCAAAAATGTCTCAAAGAGCATCTCTGCAACTTTTTCTTTAAGTGCAGTGATGCAGGTTCGACTGACACATCAATTTTTTGCTTTTCTTGGTGTTTCCTCACCTTGAAACAGGGACTTCAGGGGACACGGGGAGCTCGGCCATCGAGAGTGTGAGAGGGCAGAAGAACATGGACATCTTTGTTCTGCTGCCCAAGGGGCTCTGCACCCAGATACAGGAACTTCAGATGACCACTGTCATTGAAGACAACGTCCACGTCTTTGCTGGTTGGCACTGCTGTTTGGACTGTCCACTTTATTGCCCTGCTGTGTCAAAACCATGACCCTAAGAGTCTCAGGGGGGTGCTCAGTGGGATTTGCAGCTTTAGCAGCTGCAGCCAGCCAGGTCATTGGCATCACTGTGCCCAGACATCTGGCTAACAGGAGACAACATCCCCAGTTTGACAACCAGGTGGTTCAAGGCTTCTTTTTCTCCTGGCCACAGATCAGAGCTGCCTCCAGGTGACTGGTGTTTGGCTGCACTGAGTTCAGCACCATTTCTTGACACTAAAAGGATTTAGAATCACCACTTCCCTCTGTCCTCTCACCTTCCTGGGTGATCCACCCCCTACAACATGCCATCCCCATGGATAGACATTGCCACTGAGTGCTTGAGCTGCTTGAGCTCCCGCTCTGCTCAGCCAGGTCTCACCTTGGCGTCTCACAAGGAGATGCAGCATTTGCCTTCCTGGCAAGTTTATATTTGGCAGAAGCAAGAGCCCAGAGTGCCATGGCTGCAGAAACCACCCAGCATCCACACGGTGCCACTCAGCCCCTGGTTCCTACAGCCCCCGCGGCAGATGGGCAGCTCAGGACACTCCTGGCCACAGCAAACCCCAGGGCTTGAGACCAACCCTGTTTCTGAGCAGAAATACCTCGTGCCTGATGCACTGCTGCTGGCAGATCTAATCTTTCCTTTCTCCTTTTGACAGTTCATGGGAACAGCGATGAAATCGATGAGCCGATCAAGGAACTGTTCGCTGACGTTGATTTTGCTGGAAAATACAACCTGATGAGCTTGAATTCCATCAATTGGTCCAGGATTATGGTGCAGATTGCTCACTACTTCTATGCTTACTTTCAGTGCACCCCATCCCTGGATACCACCCCGCTGCCGGTGGTGGAAATTGTTGTGCCAACAGGAGGAGGAGGAAATATCACAGGTAAAGGGAAAAAAAGATGGGTTAGATAAGAGAGAGAGAATGCTGTGATCTATGGACCAAAAGCACTTTGCAGATACTGGGTATTGCTATTTATTAAAACACCCACTCTCTGGTAGGATTTCTTCAGAACCACTTATATTTTATTACTCATGTATGGTTATTACTCAATTTAGGTGTCACTGATGATTTGCAACGTGCAGAAAAACCCAAACCACCCTTTGATGATGACTGTAACTATCTTGAGGATGGGCACATTAGGAGAGGACAGAATGTGTTTGATGCAGAAAAGAGGGAAAATACTGTGGCTCTTATTTCTTAAGTGAGACATTAACAGAGGTGTGGAGCCCTGCCTGGTCCTACTCTGGTTTCTGGGGTAATGCACGGTCAAGAGAACCACTCTTAGTTACATAATCTGGCCTTCTAAACGAGAGTCCTTGATTGCCTCAGTCCCAAAATACATGTAGAATTGTCTTATGAAAGCAATATAGATTTGATATATTCACTGCACTTCCAGGCTGCCCATCAGGCAGCATTAATAAGCTGCAAAAGCTCAAAATCTTCATCTCTCCTGCTTACCTGGCAGCTGCCTGAGCTCTCAGTACCCTGCTTATCCATCAGCAAATGTGGAGATGCCCAAGGGTCTGTGTTTAGTGGCAGGTGAAGCGTTGCGTCCCTGGATTTTATAATCTGGTGCTCTACCAAACCATTGAGGACAGGTATCTCAAGAGTCCACTAGGGAATATCATTTGTGTCTGCTTCTGAACTAGATGCTCAATCCATTTGTACAATGACTTCTTTGCTAAATCTCCTTTGAATGTTTCTTCATCCAGCACACGGGGGTTTTTTTTCTGTTTTTTTTTCCTAGCTGGCTGTATTGCCCAGAAAATGGGTCTCCCAATTCGACTTGTTGCTGTGGTGAACAGCAATGACATCATTCACAGGACTGTTCAACATGGAGATTTCTCATTGGCAGAGGGTGTGAAGGCTACATTAGCATCAGCCATGGATATTCAGGTATGCAGTGTATTGGCCAAAATGGGAAAACGGCAAATATTGTATTTTTTAATCTTGTACTCTGTTCTACCTAAACAATTCTGTCATTCAGTAATGTATTAGGAGGTGTGACTCATATTGACCATTTATGCTACAGACTGCTGAGCTGGGGTAGATCAAACACCTCCTTCCTCACTTTTCAGGGCTTAACTTTGTGATCTTCATTGCTGGGTGCTGGGTTTCTGGGGATTCGCTCTGTGCAAGCTTAGCAAGAGAGGGACATTTTCCCAACATGTGACCACTAGACTATAAATGCCATCGTGTCTCAAGGGCTTTGTTGATGCTTCTGAAAGGCTCCACCAGGAGCAAGAGGAGAGACCAGGAAGAAGGTAGGGAAGTCCAGAAGAAATGCCTTGCTTATGGCCCCCTGCAGCTTGCTCAGAGCAAAACAAGTCCCAGCAGGCAGGCAAAGGCCTCAGAAAGAAAAGTCATGGAGGTGCAGAAACCAAACACCTGGAAGCAAATACCTCCCGTTTCATTCCTACCCTGTGATCCCCGGGGATTGGATCTGCTTCCAAAGAAGTGATCAAAGTGGGAAACCCTTGGTGTTGTATCTCTGTGGCCTCAAGCTACCTGGATTTTTCAAAAGCTGTTCAAACACACTGGGAGGACCTGGGAGCCTGGAGGAACTGCCATGCTTTGCAGTCACAAAGTCCCTATGTCCCTATCACCAGGCTGTGCTCTGCAGCTTGGCTTTCCTCCCGAACCTGGAACTTGTGGGGCTCCTCTGAGCTCCAAGGGTAGCTGGGCTCCTCTCTCAGCCCGTGTCCCTTCAGCAGCACTGGTCAGCATATGTCACACTTTGGGATCATGGGGGCAGACAGTCAGGTGAGGAGATTTCCTGAGATTCCCAAGGAGCTGGATGAGTGTATCCCCCTGCACATCCCTCTTGATGGCTACGTGGGACATCATTGTTCAGCTCACATCTGAAGCATCCATGCAAATACTTCCAGAGGTAAAGAGATCATTTGTTCCAAAGGGGAATTGGAGATCTCTAGTTGGGACCTGTTTAAAGCAGGGTCAGCTGTGAGGTCAGACAGGATTGCTCAGGGCTTTGTCCGTTTGGGTGTTGGAAACCTTCAAGGATGGAGAGTGCCCAGCCTCTTTAGGTCACTACTTCTGCAGACTAACGTAAAACAGAGAAAACTTTCCCATTAGATGCTGCCTAAAGGGTTGAAGGTGAAGCAAAAAGGCTGGTGTGGATGAGCCTTGTGAGGAGCAATCCCAGGACAATCCCAACAGATGCTGTGTCTTTGCAGCACCCAAAGCCAAGCAGGGGCTGTTCTCTGTCCCTGATGTCAGGAAGCACCACACAGCTCATGCCCACATGCCAAAACTTTGTCTCCAGCATGACCTGTGTTCCAAACTGGGCCCTGTGGAGCTCTGGTGGCATGGGACAGAAGCAGAAGCCTTACTTAGATGGCAAGGCCAGTACTGGCACCAGGTGTCCTGGCCCAGTTTGACTTACTGGTGTTAACACAGTGATCTGTAATGGAAACCATAAGGCTGGTGTGAATGCAGGGTGAAGAGGAGCATATGGGAATGATATGGGAGCAGCAGAAAGGAGGACAGGAGAAGGGGTGTCAGGAGCACAGTGCTGGAGGCACCTCCAGGAGCAAATCATCAAAGTCCAGGCACACTGACATGCATTTTCTCAGGACAGCCTAAAACAAGGGACAGCCTAGAGCAAAGGGCAGGCTACACCCAGACTAGACTGAAGATTAGAGGCTGGAGGCTCTAGGACCTGATGGTGGGAAGATGGAGAACAGAACTGGGGCCATAAGACACCCAGATAAGGACACGAAAGGCTGAGTAAGTCCTGATGACTCACCAAGGTAGGACAGGATAGAGTGACAAAAGGTCACAGGGACTGTCAGCTGCTGAAAGATGTCAAAAGTTCATGCAAACCCAGCACCTGAACCCAGGAGGTGAGAGGAGGACTTTAAGTTGATGCCCCTTGTCCTGTCTGTCCCTACAAGGTACCTTGGCCAAACCATCTGGATGAATATTTCTTGGTGCTTGTAAACGTGCAGGAATGAGACAGGGAGAAGAGAAATTGGTTTGGGACCCTCCTGTATGGTCTTGCACAGAATTCTGCTGCAGTGTTGCAACACTGATTGCTACACAGCCATACAGGCCAGTTGGGCCCTATATGCACCCTATAAGTTTATAAAGATTATCAGCCAGCCCTGCAGCGAGCTGGGTGTCTCATTAAGCCACGCAGGAGCTGGATGACTCACAGCAGCATCTGCAACCCTGAGTACACAGCTGGATATTTCTGGTTCTCCAATCCACAGTGTGTTATTAGCTTGGGTTCCTCACGGCGATGGTACAGATGTGGTCACACCGTTGATTCATCAGCCATCCCTTCATTTTCTGGTTTAATCTGATGGTCACTGTCAGACTGCTCTGACAGGTCAGAGGTTCAAAAGACAGTGTGTTCCCAAAGACTTGTCTCGAGATGTTGGTTAGCAAAGGGAAGACAAAAAGCCCACCCCAGCTTCCCCCCAGAAAAACAGAGCTGTAGGACCTCCATCCTAATGAGACGTCAGAAAATCCACATGGATGCTCCCCTGAGACAGGTGCTCGAATTTCCTCTGCTCACCTATTGCCTTGTTATCCCAGGAGCCTTACAATGTGGAGAGGATCCTCTGGCTGCTCTCAGGCTCTGATGGCCACCTGATAAAAACGCTGATGGAGCAGTTCAACGCGTCAAAAAGGCTGAAGCTCCCAGAGGATTTGCACAGAAAGGTCCGTTCCTCACACACACAACACTGGGTGTGTATATGTGTGAGGAGAATTGCTGCTACTAGGTCTTTTCAACTCATTTTCAAAATAAAAAATCATAGTGGAAAGTATCCACCAAAAATTCAAGCATGAGGCCAGAACAGAAGTTTTATATCCTTGTGTGTGCATGGAGATGTTAAAAACCCTTTAAAAAATACCTTTTTTTAAAGAAAGCTCTTTCTTCTTCACAAAATTAACTTCAAATTGCCTACAGTTATTTAGGTAGGATATGAAACTACCCCATCCTTGGCCATGCACCGAGGCATTGTGCAGTGGATGCCAGCACAAACTGGGTGTTTGGGAGTGGGTCTGCTGAGTTTGGTGCAATTCATCCTTGCTGTTACAGCAAAGGGAAGCACAAACACAAAGCAGAGAGAGATATGAGAAAACCAAAGATCTGAATTGTGACAGGGCCAGATGCAAAGACCTGCCTTTTCTCATTCAACTTCTCATGTGCTGTCCCCCACCGAGCATTCTTTGTCCAGTGCCTGCTCCTGCTTGTGCTGCAAGATAAATGCTAAAAAATTGTATTATTAAAAGCAATAAGAGCAGTTACACTGCAGTAGGTTTTACAAGTCCTCAGAAACTTCCTCAGAGCATGGAAATAGCAGCACAGAACTGAGGAGCTGACTCTCAACTCTTGTCCACTCACACTTGCAGCATCTGTGGGTGGAACCCCCTCACTCACACTTCATCCCTGTGGCTGTTTCCAGCAGCACCTCATTCCCCCGCTGCAGCAGCAACCCCTTCAGTCCCTGGGGAAACCCATCCTCCAGCCTTCCTCTTTCAACTTGCTTTGCTGAGTGCCTGTGGCACAAACCCTGCTGGGAAGGCATTGGGTGGTGATGCCCTGTGCAAACCTCCCTGTTTTCCACAGCTCTCCGAGACCCTGGGGTCGTGCTCGGCCTCCGACGAGGACATTGTGGGAGCCATGCGGCGCTGCTGGGAGGAGAACCACTACCTGCTGTGCCCCCACTCTGCCGTGGCTGCCCACTACCACTACTCACAGCCAAACAGGTAGGGACAGCCCTTGTTCCTGCAGTGTCTCCAGCTCAAGGCTCACTTACACACAAAGTTTTCTTGCTTTTCTTCCCTTTCCAGCATTCCCCGGTGTTGCCTAGCTCCAGCCTCCGCAGCCAAATTTCAGGATGCCGTGCTCCGAGCCGGCCTGGTTCCCCAGATCCCCCCTGAAATCACTGCCCTAACAACGATGGAGACCAGGTCCACTCCCCTGGAGCGGGGACAGGACTGGGCACGGGTGCTCCGGGGCCGGATTGAAGCTGTGGCACAGCAGTGGGAGGCACAGAGGGGTCAGTTTGCACCCCTGGGGTAGAGGGGGATCACTGGGCAGGTAATCACACAGACTTGAGCTACTGGGCATGGCTGGCCAATGCCTCCCAGGGCTCGTTCTCGTTCCCAGGAAAGCCCAGTGTTATCTGGGAGTCTCCATGCAATGATTTATTAGCAAGAATGCACTTCCCTGTTGAATTACCTGGACTCTTTAATAACATTTTTCGGTGAAGAGTTGAATTACATGGACAATTTCATAACATTTTTAGTAAAGAGCACTGCAATTGTATCCCCTTTTTCCTCATAATTCATAAAAACTAATTAAAATGCTGAGTAAACCTGTGCTTGTTCTGTCATTACTGGCTGTTACAGAAAGCTTCCTTAGCACTACCCACAGTTGCCTTCTTGAGCATTATCCAGTGATTCTGGCTCCATGCTGGGATGTTCAGCCCAGCAATCCCAGTAGCACCCAAGATGCTCAATGGGAAACGCATGCAAGAGTGGAGTGGATCCCCTTTAACCATCCCTGTAATTTAAGCAGTGCCAGGGATCATTCCCAGGCATTGAAACTGGCTCAGTGATAGTGTTAAATAGCAGATGTTTTCCCTGGACATGTTTATCTTAAATAACTTCTTTCCAGTGCTGTATCTCACAGCTTTTGGTCCTTGTCCTGCTGCAGACTCTTCCTGAGCAACTTCCACTGTAACAAGTAGGAAATGGGAAATTCCCCTTATCTTCTGCCTGAAACTTCAGGTCTTTCAATACCACGTTCTCATCATATACATATAAATATATAAATACCTTGTGTGGGAGCTGCCTCCACAAGTCATGCATCTGGCAGGAATCTCTTGTGCCTAAAAAAGGGGGAAGAAAAATAGGAATAATTATACCAGGGGGCAAAAATCCCCCTCTGCCATCAAAAAAAAATTCCCCCTTTGACATCAAAGGAAGTCCTGTAATGGGAGGATTAATTTGAAGGTTCAGTGGCATTTAACAGGGTAAAAGTAAATTCTGTGAAGTGATTCAGCTTGGGATCTTACAGACCGTGCGGGAAGAGTGGGAAGCTTGGCCTGGGCTGCAAGCTGCCTTGCTGGCACCCAGGCTGCCTTTTCCTCGGCTCCCTCCGGCACAGCCGGCCCCGTGCCACCTCCTTCCATCCCACCGAAACCCTGCAGGAGAGGAGGGACCTGTGCCTCCTCCAGGGCGGGGGCTGAGGCTGCCCCATCCCAATTAACGGGGATGAGGGAAACAGCTTGGCTGAAGATGATGTAAAAACCACAGCACTTGGGTGTTTTTAATGCTAACAGCTCTACTTGCACGGATTGAGCAGCTGGGAGGAAAATGGTGGTGGGGTCCAGGAGTGATGCTTCACGAGGCCATCGTTCACCCTTCTTTAAGAGCCAAACCAACAAAATACCTCTTGTTTAAGCAACAGCTCGGCTTCATCCTCACAAATAACCCTGCCCCAAAGGATGTCTTTGTCCTGGGGGTGGTGCAGGACATCACTGGGGGTGCCAATGAGAAACTGCCCGATCCCATTTGAGCCCCATGATCAGCTGCCCCTTTCATTGATGCAGATGTTATGTTCATTGGACCCCACTGCCTTTAACAGCTGCCTCCCCAAATCTGGCAGTTCTCAGCTGGGGATGGCTGCCCAGTTGTAATTTAGTTCTTAATCGTAGCTGAAGACACCCTGAGAGAGGGGAGAGGCCTGAAATTGCACCCAGTTCCACATCCAAGTGAGAGGTTGCAAACCTGGCTGGCTGGTCGGGACTGGAGTGGGAGGAGGGGGCAGTAGGGCACAGGGCAAGACCCCAGCCCCTCACTGGGGAACACCAGGAAGGATGGGGTGAGTGGGGCTGGACTTGCAGCCCGCCAAATCCTGGTGTGTTTTGCAACAGAAAGCGTGATGAATACATTCCATGCTCCCATCCCAGTGCCCTGAAGCAGTAGGATGGGTAAAGGGTCCGGCCTCTTGCAGGGTGAGAAGGAGTTTAGTTCTCAACGATAGCCCCTTATGGGGTGAGGATGCTGCTTCTCCCCCAGCCCAAATCAGATTTTTTTGGGGCAGGACACTATAAAAACTCTGTCTGCGACCTCTGGGGCAGAAGCACAGCAGGAAAAGCCTGTTCCATGCCTGGAGCCAAGGCAGAGGGAACACAGACAGGCTTGACTTGCAGCGGGCAGCGCACAGCCCTGCGTGCAGCCCGGTGCCTGGGATGTGGGAATGAACCTGGCCCCGTGGGCAGGCTGTGTCCCACCGCCTGCTCAGGGACCATGGCCACTCTCACACCAGGATCTGCCACTCTGTCCCCAGAACAGATGCTTGGGGCTCTGCCCGCTCATCCTCGGGTCTCTGGCTGAGAGGGAAGGTCAGCCTAGTGTGATGGAAAGATGGAAAATAGAGGGAAGAAAGTCACACAGAAAAGTGGTGCCTCCTTACCTGACACCGATGGGTGGCTGCGGGCTCTGGCAGCTTCACATGCTCCCGGGGTTAATGATATTTTAGTTCTGCACCTTCCAGTGCTGATCACAAATCCAGGACAGGCTTGTCAAGTAATTCATCTCATACATCAACTGCTCGTGCTTTCCCCCAGCAAAAATTCCAGTTTCAGGTCCCTCAAACCAAATATATCTGACCCATGTGATCCAGGAAACAGTGATGCCCACGAACCAGTGGCTGCACTCCATGGGGACCCCATGTTCCCCCAGAGGTCATGACACCCTTCCCACTGAGGGACATGGCTGGGACATGATCCTAACTCCAATGTACCTCAAGGAGAAAGTAATGCCTTGGGATGGAGATGCAATGTGTTGGGTTGGAAACGCAATGTGTTGGCATACAGGAATAAGGTCATGGCTCAGCTGGAGTTTCTACCCAATAACTCACGTGTGCCAAAGCAACTTGCTGTCCTGAGCCAATTCACTTGTAGTTGGCATGTCCAACAAGGGATTGGGGCGCTTGTCCCTGTGTGATTTTGGATTTGTTGGGCTATGTGTGGGGTCTACCCTTTGAGCCGTCTGTCTCTGAGCTATTGTGGTGGTGTGCCCCATGGACACTTCATCTGTCAGCAGAGCCATGCTGTGGTTCAGTGCTGCAGTCATTAATAGAGCCATTAACAGATCTATTTCTTAAAGCAGGACATGGGGTGACTGGCTGACTGCAGCTCTGGCTGAGATAAAGTTGAGGAATATAAAATCCTGAATGAGCTGTGGGTGATATTGCTATTTCCCGTGAGCAGAGCAGTCCAGCCTTCCCCTGTGCTTTGCCACAATGTCCATCTCCATCTTCCAGCTCGTGGCCAGGCAAGGAAATGATTTTGGGGTAGTTACTCCACTGACTGGGCTGTCACGTCCTTCTACTCCATTTATGAGCTGGGAGGAGTCCACAACGTGGTGAATTATAAGTCAATGCTTTAAAACAGTGTTCTGAAGGTTTGGGAGTTGAATTATTATTTATAATGCCCTGGGGGCCCCATGTAATTTATGGACAGGTATGAAGACAAGTAGGCGCTCAGACATGGGGATGAGCCCGGTGTAAATGCTGAGATAGAAAGATAGATAGATGGATGGATGAAGATAAGCTTCTTGGCCAGGAGAGCTGGAGATTGAAAAACTGGAGATGGAGAAGCCTGCTCTTAGACATCTCTGCTCTCCTAGGGTGATACCTACTATCCCAGTGCTCTCACTCCGTAAAAAGTAATCTCAAACCTGGTGCAAACGATTTGTTTACTCTTATTTTTTTAAATTTATCCCAAGTGCAAGAAAAAAAAAATAAAAAGGAATTGCTTTGTTGTTGCAATTTGCTGCTAGGCATTCCTATGTGTGCTAATGATAAGTATTAATTAAACAGCTTTCTGTTGTCTTTTAAATGCAGTTCTTTCAGGCTGTAATTAAACACAGACACCCAACCCTTTCTGTCTGCATAGGAAGAGGCAGGTAGGCCTCCGGAGCCCGGCACTTCTTTCCTTGGAACAGGAGAGAAGTGGAAAATGAGGCAAAACCAGTTTCCATTGAAAACTCACCACCCTGTGCATGTCCTCCACAGGGAAGGCAACCAGCTCAAGGAAATTAAAGGAATGTGAGTTCCAAGATTCCAGCCCTGCAATCAAAGTAAGTTTATTTGCCCTTAAGATCTTGCAGCTTCATACATTTTAAAGGCAGAGGAGATCACTTCGTTTGATCTCTGGGCTACACAGGCTGCTGAACATCACTCTGATGCATTCATCGTGCCCAGAAACTGCTTGTCTTATGCACATTTTGATCTGAGGATCTGGAGACAGGATTCCATCCCTCTCAGTTGCTTCTTGGTTTCCCCATTTTTTTCACTCTTGCTGTGAAAAACCAGGCACTGCTGTAAATTCCCATCCCTGTCCTGCTCCTGTAGTCAGTATTAATCTCCCAGCTCAGGGTGTGCTTCTCAGGGAAACTGGAGCTCCCACCAACCCTGCTGCCCTCTCCCTTTCCCAGCTTAAAATAGACTAAAGCCCTCTAGAAATGCACATAAAACATCAGATGCTCACATGATGGAAAGCAACCCCCAAATAAAATTTGCCGTATGCCCACACCACTGAATGACACTTAAGCCCAAATTATTTCTGCCCTCAAAGGCAACTGGGATTCACTTGTCTAAAATGCTGCTTTTAATCAATAAATACATGCAGAGACACTGGCCTTCTGCTGGGCAACTTAGAAGAGTGGTGGGGGAAAATGCAGCTCACTCAGAGGATGCCTTGGCCAGAGGTGGGCTATGAGAGAAAAGTTTCTCTCCCACAGTTGCTGTGGATGGCATTTGTGTAGTTTATAACCTGAGATCTGTAGAATTTGTGCAATAAATACACAGAGAATATAAGACAGACATGTTGCCTGTTAGGGGATCCCCAATTTGGGCCAGCACAGCATTTTGGGGACCCCCCAGATGATGCTTCTCTGCCTTGATAACCCCTCACACAGTTCATAAATCAGTCACAGCTCTTTTGGGGTCCTGTCAACCCAAGGCTGGATCTGTCATGGGTCTTTCTGTCTCCCCCAGCCCCGTGGCTGTGTCTGTCCTGTGATTTTGATGCAGATACCCACAGGGAGTTGGGAACACAGGAAGGGATCTGGGACCCTCTGCAGGCTCCTTCCTGGTGAGGGGAGCACAGGGCTGGGAGCATCCTCGGGGTTGTTGGTGGTAGCAGCAGCAGAAGTGGCTCAGAATAGGATTCTACCCAATTATTTGCATTTTAGAAATGAGAAAGGNGTAATCATTCAGAAATTAAATACGTAATTGAAAGGCGATTAGAATGTGTTTGGATTGTAACAAGACTTTTTGTTCCCCGCAAAAATGAGCTTCTTTTGAACAGAAACTTTAAAAAGAAAAGCGGGGGGGTGGGCATTAAAAAAGGTATTTTGAAGGCACAATGACTCACTTTTAGTCCAAATGGTTAAATTGTGTTTTAAGTTTTGGCAAAAGAAGCAAATGTAGAAATTTTGGAAATTCTAGAAATATTTAAAGCACCATATCACCAAAAAAAAGAAAAAAAGTGATACAGGACAGATGAAAAGTGTTGCATTTCTGGAGCAAGAGGGCTGGAAAAGAGAGGAGCCAGCAGCTGCCCTGTGTTGCTCTGTCCTTGCCCTGACACCCCTGAGATCACCCCGAGCACTTTAAGATCACGAGATACTGAGAACAAAGAGTTTGTGTTCTCTTTTTTGCTCAGTAGTTCCCTGCATTTTTAGGCTCCCAAAGCTGGTTCAGCATTTTTAGGGCAGGTTAGTAACCATTTCTTAAAGGAAGCAGAGTAGAAAACTGCATATAATGTGGCTGCAGGAAGGTGATGCTTTCAGAAAAACAGCAAAAATAATAATTCCTGAAAAACAAATAAAGTAAAAAGTTATGAGCACAGGAGGTCAGCGATATATTTCATTTAATTCTTCACTATCCATCTCTTTGCTCTTGCCTTGGGACTCCTCAAGCAGAGCATCACAGATATTTGCAGAACATTTTGCACATGGAAGGGAACAGCAGTGGGATGCTGCAGTAAAGGATGGGGAAGGGAAAAGGGGCTGTGTCTGAATGTGGCATTATTTTGGTGTCTGACATAGGGAATGGAGCAGGGCTCGCTGTGCTGAGTCCCGGACCTACACGGTAAAAGGAAGACGACATTTTTGCCATTGAAATTTACAATCACAGCTTTAAGCGAAAGGGCGACTTTTGGGGACACATGGATGACTCCCGGGGTCCCACCTGTCTGGGGACCAGGCTGCTGCCACCTCCTCCCCCTGAGCTGGGTGCCCTGCAGCTCCTCTTGGTCCCTACCTGCCCCGCCAAGCAGCAGCACCCTGGGAACTCCTCGCTTCCGCTCCTCCGGGATGCTTGTGGGGATTAGCCAAGCTATGCTCCCTAAACCCATCACATGTGTTTCAATAGTTTTAATTGTTGCCTTTAAGATAATTACAGGCCGGAGAGCGCGGACAGGAAGAGCCCTGTGGATTTGCACCGGGGCTTGGGAGCACCGTTGTGTATGGAATGGGATATCTGCCACTTGGAAGTGTTTTTCCTGCTTGGGAGAGTGGTTTGCATGCCACAGGCAGGGAAGGAACACAGATCCCTGCTTCCCATGGCTGGAACAACTGGAACAAAGTGTTCCCCTGCACCCCATTCCACATGCCCTGGGGAAAGAATCCCCAGCAGCTGGCTCAGCAATTACTGATCCTTGCTCATTTTAAGCTGCAGCTTTTTCTTCCTTCCCATGTCCAATGAGAAGGGAATGTGCACCTGAAGCGAGCAGGATGCTGAAAAGCAGACTCACAGTGGGGCAGGGAGCATCCAGGACCCACTTTGCATAGAGATGAGGCATCATCACCAGCCAGCCCCAGCACTCTCCTTGGCTCTTAGTGAGGTGGGCCATACTTGGTTTTTTTAGTATATTATGGTTTGTCCTAGTCCCTTGCTGGCTATCCATCCTCCATCACCAGAGAAAACACTTTCCTGATTTTAAAGGGAGATATCTCTGTCCCTCCCATAGCCTGGAGTAATTCAATATTGAGTGAGACGATCGCGGTCACTTATTTTCCTCTGTTTACACCTTTTTTTGCAATTATTTTGTTGGAGCTCCCTGCTGGGGAGCAGAGCAGTCAGCTCCCGGGAATAAAACAAATTCCCGGATGCTGCCTTGCCACAGAAGAGCTGGGGCAGCACTGAGGACCCCTCTTGGGGCACCGACCTTCCCTGGGGTTCACCACGCACACGGGGTTTCTCTTGAGACCTTCTCCAGCCCGTTGTGTCACCATGAAACCCAGCAAGGGGTTCTTGCCTTTGCTTTTGCAGTAACCTCTTTATCACTGATGCATTTTAAAATGAAAACAAGATTTCATCTAAACGCAAGAAATTGCTCCAGTCCAGCCTGCTGGTTGCAGGATGTCTCATGGCCAGTGTGCATCCGGAGGATCCGGATGGTCGCTTACAGGCATTGAAACCCACAGTCACTGGAGGGGTGATGTGGGGCCTGGCACTCTGAAGTTGTGATTTGTTTTAGCGTTTAATCAGTAGAAATCAATTTAATAGCACTTCCACTAAATTGCTGCCTTTTTTCTCCCCCAACTCCCAAAATGGAAATAATCACAGGAGGGAAAAAATTGGGAACAACTCAAATATTAAAATGTAGCGAAGGTGAACTGGCTCCTGGGTGAAGGTGGAGGGGATGGGGATGGGCCCCATTGCTGCTGCCAAGGTGAGTTTTGGGGACCTGTTCAGACCAAAATCTGCTGACAGTGGATTAGAAGTCAAACCCTTTCCAAATCCAGAACTGAGCATCCTGAGGGTCTCCTCGAGGATGGGATATTCCCCTCCATGAGCTGCCGACTTTTCCCCAACAGTCCTTCACATCCCATCCCTCTTCTCCCTCTCCCTCTCCCTTTTTCTCTTCCCTTCCCCTGTGAGATGACGCATTGGCAGCGAAATAAAATAATCAGCTATTGCTTTATTACTTTTTCCACCCGTGCTTCCCTCACGGGCAACTGTATTTCGGCAAATGTTTTTAATATTTGCTAATAAAAGCAGCTCCAGTAATGACATGCTCCCTCCCCGAGACAAAATTGCCGGGACTGGCGTTATCTAACAAACTCGTTTTGGCACAAGCACGTCTGCGTTCGAGCCATTTCTGCCCATTCACAGGATTATCAGCCATCTCTGCAGCCAGCCCCAGCCCTCCTCTCTCATTCCTAGTTAATTGGTGTGAAATTGGAGCAAGTTCTCAGGTGATAATGTGTTTGCATTTACTGCTTCACTGAACCACCCTAGCCACTCAATCCCAGCTTCATTAAAGCCTCAATCTCAGCTTTTGCTCCTGGCTGTGAGCTTCAAACCCTATTTCCTGCGTGGCAGACATACAGCCTAACACATGTCAGGAAGACAGCTTGAGCAGAGCTGCTGGGAACAGGCACGGCTACTGCCCGGGCGCCGCTCCGGGAAAATCACGTTCGCGGTGGGAAAGATGCTTGGAGTCCCCACGACGGCTTCACGCTGCGTTGGTTGGCTCCCTGCGCTGGAAAAAGGCATATTTTATACCCTTTAATTATATTTGATTAATGAATTAATTTTAATTTTTTTTTTTCTGCAGCACTTTGAAGATAAAACACCCTTCGTCTGAATTCTGTGATTAGTATTTAAAGACTCAAGTGGAAATATTTGTAGGCAGAAAAACCTAACCGAGGAATGCCTGTGTTCAGGCATTCAATAGGGCCTATTCACAGGATGGATTCCAGGGTTATTATTAGCAATAAGGTTATCTTTGGCATAATCTTTTTATGCACAACATGCTATTGGATTCCACCCTCCCGTTTCTCTCGGGCCCTGGGGCAGAAGGTAGACAAACCAGAGCTGGTTCAAGCCTTGCAAGTGTTTTTCATGCAAGTGGAGCTGAAGCCTGGCAAAGTCTGCCATGGTTATATTTAGGAAAAAACATAAGGGTTTTTTGGTGCAAGATACATGCCCTGGAATGCTTCTGCACGGAGGGAGAAGTGCGTTGCCCCTGGGGCACCTCCAGCTCCGCCAGCACACGTTGTTGTGGGCCTGCCACACATTGGGGACATCTGTGACACCCTACGGGGTGACCCTTCAAACTGTGGATGGAAGGGGTTGGGTTGGGCTGGTCCTACCCCTGCAGGGCATGGAGGCAGCTCCGAGCATCTCCCTGGAGCGTGAGATTTCACAGGTCAGGGCACGGCTCCGGGCTTGGACGAGTCTGGACACAGCCAGGGAGGGAAGGAAGCCCTGCCAGCCACACGGCCGGGTGGATCTCTCTTTAGGGGAACTGGAAGAACCTCTCTGCTGGGTTGGATGTGCCCCGGGGGTCCCGCCTGCCCTCAGCCCCAGACAGGGTGGCTGAGACACGAGTGGGGCTGCAGGCCCATGGCAATGGCTTGATCTGGGCATGAAAGGAGAGAGCAGCTGTCACCTGCCTCTTAATTTGGTTGTATTTCTAACGCTCATATAAAGCTAAAGGTAGGAGGTGGGGTTTTGTTGGTGGTGGTGGGGTTTTTCGGTGTTTTGTTGTGTTTTTTCTAATGGGTGGTGGGTGTGATTTTTTTCAAAGGCGCTCCCTGTGGCACGTCTCTGCCGGCAACGTCAGTGAGAGCCCCAGGATGCCTCTGCTGGAGCCCAGGAACACCTTCCTTTGAAACTTTTCCCTGTGTGTCTCCTCAAACCCAAAGCTGAGCATTTCAGGTGCGAGGAGGTGAGGCCACATCTGTCAGTGGTCTTTTACCCTGAGTGGCTCAGCTGCTGTGCAGGGTCCCCTGGTCACCCCAAAACCAGCTCCAAAAATCGACTGGGGCTGCTCATCCGTGGCCAGGCTCCCCAGCCTGGATGCAGGCAGAGCCAAAACACATACAGGCACATTAAAGGATGGCTGGTGTGGCTTTGAAACGGCGCGGCAATCCCCTGTAGCCTAGTTTTTAGAGAAAGTATTTTGTAGCTGGTTTTTCTCTTTGTGACTAAACGTGGTTATTAGGCCCCGAGTGCATCATTAAACCTGTTATTAAAAGTAAACATGTTAAGGAGAATATACTGGTGTGCAGCAAGCTCATCCAGGGCACTGGACCCTCTGGAAAAGTTATTAACATTTGTATTTAAAGTGAACGTAGTTAAGAACATATTGGACTAATTCAGGGCCTTAGAGCTATTAAAATGACTGCCATTAAAAATAAATATGTTAGGCAGAATATGTTGCATAGTTAAAATTATTACAGTGTTTACTCTGTTTTTTATGCTGGCCTCTCATTTAAGGGGTTATTTGTATGTATATAAAATACATACATATTTTTTATATTTATACATACACGGTAATATGTCTAACTATATATATTTGGTTATCTATTGTCTTAAAATGACTCTGTAGGATAAATTTGATTTCCTTGTTGCAGGATGAGACAGCACCCCAGTGGAATGAAATCTTGATTAAAACCATGGGGGAAAAAATAGTAAATAAATCTTGGCTATATGTCAGTGTTGTGGCCACAGTCCAGTGTCTGTTGAGTTCAGTGGGAATCTTTCCTTGACTTTGCCACGCTGGGTCAGACCTCAGGAATGTGTCTCTCGCTTTGATGGTTTTGCTGCTGGTGGGTCAGCTTGGAAGATCAGAAAATCAGCAGCTTTGCTTTCCACGGGCCGTTCCCAGGCCGAGCTCCACCAGGTTCTCATTTTGACCCAGTCCCGTGTGGTTCGTGTCCCTGGGAAGGTGGTAGAGTGGGATCGTCTCCCTGTCACAGGGTTCCTCCCACCTGGGGGCCTGGTGTCTCCTTGTGTGGGAAAAGATGCTCCCAGGGAAGAGTTTCTTCCAGCAGTTTTAGACATGAGCAGTGGCTTTTGTCTTGCCAGCACCTGAGACCAGTGGCATCTCCTGCCATGGTCCCTGCATAATGTAGATCCAATCTATAGAGTGTATATAAATGTATTATAGAGTCACAGAATAGTCTAGGTTAAAAAGGACCTTTCAAGGTCGTCTTGTCCAACCCCCCTGAAATCTTCAACTAGACCAGGTTGCTCAGAACCCTGTCCAACCTGACCTGAATGTTTCCATAAATGGGATATCCACCACCTCTCTGGGCAACCCGTGCTGGTGCCTGACCTCCCTCATTGTAAAAGATCTCTTCCTTATATCTGGTTTGGAACTCGAGCAGGGCACATCATGCAAAATGCAGTTACCTCCCAGGGACTTGTTTGGGATCTGAGGCTTTTGTGAGACTGGAAGGATTCATAAAAAAAATAATCTCAGCCCTCACCATGCCAGCCAAGGGATGTTTTCCAGCAATTCCTTTGGGAGTCCCAGTAACTCCAGCACCCCACAGTATCAGAGGTGGCAGGACCCCAAAGAGGGAGGAAAAAGTTACAGTAAGGAATTGTATGGGATGGGGGATGCCCCTTGAAGGGCAGCCTGTGGGAGGGGTTTCACTGCGTTCATTCATTCCAGTGAAGGGGGTAAGCGGTTAATTAAACCCTCTTGAGTGGCAGTGACCAGCACCATCCCCTCCAGCTCTTCTCACAGAGGTGCTTAGGGTCTGCATTCCCAGTAGCAAATCTGTCCTGACCATAGGACCACCTTGGATGTCCGTGGGGGTCTCGGGCTGCCAGCATGCCCCAGCCCTATGGGGGTCACCTGCGGGGTTGTCCCACCAGCAGTGCCCTGTGCGGGTGTTTCTCGGGCTGGCACGACCCCAAACGCCGATCACATGGAGGAGAGAAGCACCCGCCCCTGGCTTTCGAGGAACGGAGCTGGGAATGTCAGCAGATGGCACTATTTCTTCTGCGATGGGAGCAGGTGCTTCCCACCACGGCTCGGAGCCGTGCACTGGACCCGGCAGGGGAAGCTTTCCAGGAGCCCCATCAACGCTGGGAGCCCGCCCTGGGATCCATGGGGGATGCGGCTGCCCGGGAGCTGGGCAGGGAGTTCACCCCGTGGAGACCTGTCCTCCTGGAGGTTGCCTTCCCATTGCGTTCGGTGCCCAGCGGTGAGTGAGTCAACGATCATCAGCCCAAACCTCAGGCCAGGCTGCCAAACCGCTGCACTGCTCGTTTTGTATCGGCTCTTTTTTTACGGTGGAAAATCGGTGTTCGTTGCTGACTCCCCTGGTGGAAAGGGAGGAGAAGAATGTTTTTGTGCCCCTCCCTGCTCCCCTTTACCTGTACCCTGCTCCAGGTGACACTGCTGTGATCACTGTCCCCAGATGCTGAGAGATGCCTGCAGCCAGGGGTCTGAGTTGGACAAGTCCCTAGGTGGATCTCAGTATCTGTATTGGCCCTATAAGCTTCTAATATCAGCTGAAAACCCCATTGCCCACTCTGCCCCAGCACTCCGGGGGCCGCAGGACCCTGGGGCTGCTGCCTTCTGCCCCATTCTAGATTTCAGCAGCACCAGGGCTGCTCCCGTGGCTTCCAGCTGTACCTGAGCTGCAGCAGTGGCCAGCCACGGGGTCATTCTCCACCTCACCAAAGGAAACTTCATCTCCGAGAGGTGCTACCCAGCGCAACTGAATATTTAAATAATAAAACGAAACCGTGCTGGTGGGAGTACAGCTGCTATTACCCTTATTAGTTAATTGTGGCGGTGTTTCAGAGCCCTAGGCGTGCACCTGGACCCCTCGTGCTAGGTGCTGTACAAACAGGACGGAGGAGAAGACTTTGGCGTTTAAAGGCACTGAGTCATTCCTTCGCCCTCTCATCTGAAACCTCAGCTTTGTGTAAAACCTTTAGGATTTTGTTTAATGGGCGCAGCTAATGGTGAGGTAATCAGGGAGCCTTTCGACACAAAACCCAGCGATCAGTGGGCTGGATGCCTTTTGATCTCGCTGCGGAGCAAAGGCTTGGGATGAGAAGCTGCGCGGTGGGGTACCGGGAGATGCTCTGCGAGTGGGCGGCAGAGACCAGCCCGGGGCAGCATCTCCCACACTGAGCCCCTTGTGTTAGGATCCAGCTGGGGACCACCACCCTCATGCCGTGTCCTGGTGCACACTGGGGCCTCGTGGGCACATCCCTGGCACTGCTTAGATGCCACCCGAGAGGAGATGGGGACCATCAGGGATGACCGTCCCTCCCTGTCTCCTGCAGAAAGGAGATGTCTGTCCAAGACTTCTGTTGCCGGACATGGATTTTGACCCACTGTCTCTGAAGGCACCTAAACTGAGCGGTGGGTGCAAGTGGTGCCCTTTCCGGGTTCCTGGATATCCTGCTTCTGTCTGGCCATCTCTACAGCTTTACTTCCCAGAGGAAATCATGGAAAGAGGAAAAGGTGCCCAGCAAGTTCCTGCAGCACAATGGTGGCTGATGGATGGTCTGGGAAGGGGTGGACAGTTTGTGCTGGATGATGATGGAGTTGCTCAGGGAAGGGGTGGATGGGCTCTGCTGGGTGGTGATGGATGCTCAGGGAAGGGGTGGACGGTCTCTGCTGGGTGAATACCTGGGGAGCCCTGGATGTCCCTCCTGTGGCCTGTGTGCAGCACACAGCCAGGCTGGAGCAGAAGTCCTCTAGGCTGCTCCCCTCCTGAGGGTGACTTCACCCAGCACCTTTGCTGTGTGGCAACGTCTGGCTGGGGCGTGAGCCGGGGCAATGATCTGAATGACACAGGCCCCAAGGTAAACCCATGAAGTTGTACTTGTGGGTACATTCTTTTGCACTGATCTTTGCCTGGCAAGCTGGTACAAGCTACACCTGCCGGAATCCTTTCCCTTTCTTCTGGTGTGAGCGAGGTCTAGCGCAGGAGATCCACCTCAGGGTGGTGCTGCTCCTCTCCCGTCATCTGGCACAGCTGGCATGTTGTATGGACTCATGGGTCACGTTGGTAGCCCCCCAAGATCCCAACCTTGTAGGAACAAGCTTTTTTGACTCAGCTGGGACCAAGCCCTGCCAGGTTAGTGTGCAGCTGGATGAGCCACTGCATGGTCACAAGGGAGGAGGAAAGGGATATATGGATAGGGCAGGGGACAGATGGACTTGGGTTAAGCATACAACCTCCTCAGGGCTAATGCTAAGGCAATAGCCTTTGAAAGAACCTTACAGGAGTGTGTTTAGAAGTGCTAGAGTAGAAATAGTAGCACTTAGGGTCTCCTTTTCAGTGGCAGCCAGCTCATGGGATGGGGAAAGAAGGATTGATGGAAGTACAGCTGCTCCTGCTGGTGTCAAATTAGGATGTCCCTGTCTGTTTGGGAGATGTAATATAAATAATAACCTCCTCTACGGCTGTCACATCTGACTGACAACCAAGAGTAAATGATGACATGGAAAAATGATCATTTTATCATAATTTCCTCATCATAAGGAAATTGAATGAACAGGGTAACAGAGGGGATGATACAACCGGCAATCACAGCTAAAGCTGTAGCTGAGCACAAAATCATCCTGTTCAGCACCAGAAGGGAAGGTTTGCTGCTCTGCTTTGCATCACATGTCATGTGTCTGCAGTACAGGGATGTCAGGCTGGGAGACCAGGCCACTCACAGAGGTGCTTCTCCTGCAAATGTTGTGATAGTCCTGACAAACAGCATGTCCCTTGGGCTGGCAGCAGTGGGGTGGGTTGGGTTGGTGCACTGGTAGGTCAGTTTGGTCAAGCTAAAGCCAGAGATGATCTGTGTCCCACTGTGTCACTGCATGGCAGTGCTGAGAGCCCAGGGAATGCCACTCACCCCAGAGGTCAGCTTTCTGTGGAATTAAACACCCATTCCATCCTGGGAGCTGGCATCTGCTGCTGAGGTCCTCTCTGCCCTGACCTGTCACCAGCACAAATCCTGTCAAGCAGGGACATCCCCATGGGGCAGATCAATTTCTTCATCCACAAGCCCATTTTGCTGATCTTTCTCCTTGTTCCAGCTGTGGAGGCCTCACCTACCCTGGCTTATCCTCCATAGATGCAAATCCTTGTCTCAACCAGCTTCAGTCACCAAGGAGGGGAACTATATGATTAAATGCAGACAGGTAAAAGCCCCAGAGGTCTCTCTATGCTCGTTTTGTAGTTGATGGAGATCTAGTCTGCACAGCCAGGGGAATTGAGGGTGCAGTTCATCTTGTCTTCAAGCAGTTGCAAGCAGGCTGGGTGAATTTTACCTCCAGAGGGCCTTTGGTGACTACAAAGGGAGCTGAGGTACCTGCTCTGCTCCGAGTCAGTGCTGCAGAGACTGACTGTCGAGTGATGCAAATGTCACCCCGGTCACACTTGGCTCTGGGCTCCTTCAGTAGAGAGTAGAGAAAAATACCCGTAGGGGAACCCAGCCTACCTGCCCTAGACACGTCTCTGAAGATGGAGCAGGCTGGTCCAGGGGCATCCTGTGTCTTGCTGTGGACAGTGGATGTGTCAGAGGTGGCTTCTAGAAGGTCAGTTAGGAGATGAGCATCCTCCCTTCCTTCAGTCTAAGCTCACTGCCTCCCGCCAGGCTGCTGGAGAGCTCGTGGGTACGGATCCATCGCTGCAAGAGGGTGACTGCAGGGCTGAGAGCCCAGAGCTGTGTGCTGCCTCCCCCACTGCAGGGCAACCCTGAGTCCCACCAGCACGCCCGCTGGGTCCCAAATGGGGCTACATCCCTGCACTGAAAGGCTGTGGGCCATGGGAGAGCCCACCTGCAGAGGTGAAGCCTGGGGCTTGGGGAAGGGTGTGAATGTGGATGGAAGCCCTAACTTGTCAGGGGAGGACACTATCAGGGTCCAACAAAGAAACCCTGGGGACCAGTGCTTATAGAAGAAGACATCTCAGAGCCTGTTCTCCCTCAGGTTTCTTGTTCCTGGATCCAAACAGGTGACACTTGGGGAGTTTCTGGGAGCTACCATCACTCTCTACTTCCATGACCATGTGGCCAGGGGGCGGTGTCCGGACATGGGACCTGCCAGACCACTGACCTCATCTTTGTCTTTCATTGATATCTGAGTGCTTTGGGCCAGCTCTCAATAGCATGACAAAAAAGAGACCTGCAGACCAACCCTGCAAGGGAGAAGGGCATGTGGCACAACTGGAGCTGGGTGGTGGGATGCTCATCCCACCATCCTGCCATTTCTCATGGTTGGAGCAGCTCAGCCGAGGCCGAGGTGTCACGCGAGTGTCCCTGGGCCGGTGCGCCGCTGTCCCTCCCTGCCTTTATCTGCAGATCGTGCTGTGCTAACGAGGCACACGTACAATGTTTGTGTGTGCATGTGAGAGACAGAGCGCTGACTCCGGGCCAAGTGAGAAAAATCATTAGTTACAGGCTCTGCAGGACTGAACTTGATGAGGAACTTGGGGCTTTGCCCCGACAGCGCTCGGCGCTGGTGCATTATTCAGTTTGTGGCTATGTTGATTTGCAGATCTAATCGCTCCAACAACACATACAGAAAATTAATTTGGACGTGGGCCTGGTTTCTAGAGAAAGTTGGACCTAAAGGCGGGAGGTTGGTCGTGTGGCTCAGGCAAAAGCCCAGGCTGGGGAATATCCCATTTCCAGCTCTTGAGCCTCACAAGGGAGATGTGATGGGGATGGAGTGGTAAGGAGAAGTGGAGTTTAGTGGCACTGGAGCATGTGATAAACAGGATTTCATCCCCATTGAGTCTTTCGAAACCAAAGCCCTAATCACTCAGCCCTGGCTTGTGTTCATACCTCTGCGTTCATGGGAGATGAGTTGGTGAAGGGGGAGATGCTCTCCTTTCCCCAGCCAAGGGATGGTCCCAAAGAGGTGTTGATTCAACAGATTGATTCAACACATTTCTAAAAACACATCTGGTTAGAAAAACATTGCTACTGAGAGTCAGACCGGATGCACTATTCCTGGACTGACCAAGCCTTCAGACCCTTTCCTCTTTCTCACCTTGCTGATGTTGCCCGCCTCCATCAGAATACAGCATCTCAGTGGAGACACAAGTGGTCCCAAACACCAGAGATTCCTCCGTGGAGAAGAAGCCATGGGTCTGGGTTGCTCCCAGCTGTGAGGGACGCCGCCTGCCCTCCTGCCTACTCTGTGTGGGCTGGTGCCGTGAGAGCCGGTAGCAGCCCACAAATCCATCCGTCTTGAATTACCTGGCGAGTGCTCTCCCTCCTTTTGATCGCAGACCCCTTAACGTTACCTTCAGCCAGGGCTGTCTCAGCTCTGGATGTGCTGAATGGCCCCTTTTTAAAATGGGATTTAAGAGGGCATTAAGGACTAATTAGGTCTAATGAACAGCAGTGGCTGTTTTAGACCTGGTGCCTCCAGTTGACATCAAAGGGTGAAGGGGATGGGGTGAAGCCGGAGGAAACGTTATCAGCAGCAGGAAAGATTTAGACCTTGCAAAATCACCCCCCAGCAGGGGATTTTGTGTTCCTAATCCCTCTGTGCCTGTCGGGCAGGGATGTGGCATAGTCCTCTGCCACTGAAGACAGGTGGGATGGAGAAATCCTGGTGGGAGCCCATCATCACTGTAGCTGCCTTCTCTGCCGTCCCTCACCATGAGTGGCTGCTGATGGATGTGGGTGATTTGGGGCCACCCCAAGATGTGGGACACCAGGATGGGGCTCCCATGGGAGGAGGCAAGGAACAGGGCAGGAAGAAGAGGAAGGAGGTGGAAGGGGACACAGGGACACCTTCAGAGCTGAAGGAAGAAGGGAGGCAGCTATTTGCCTCTCCTGGCAGCTTCCTCAAATGCAGGCAGGGGTGAGTCAGGGCTGCTCATACACAAGCTGCTCGTTAGCAACGTGAAGTGTCGATGCAAGACCCTGAGCCAGGCAGGGTTTATGTGCCCAGGGTGCAGCAATAGCAGCTGAGTCACACACCCTGCCCAAAATATACGAGCTTCTCACCATTTTCTGTGTGTCAGAGGGACCTTTATTGTAAGGACCCGCATTGTCTGCACCCCGCGGCGCGGTCTGAGGGCACAGGCACCGTGCAGAGCCAGCGGTACCTGCCTCCCATCCAAAGCACCACCAGTTATCTCCCTGAAAAGCCCTGCCATGACTCGGGTGATTTTGCCACTGCTGGGAAGTCAGGGGTCAGGCTCAGCACCACGGGAGCCCTTTCCTGCCCTCTGCCGAAGCCGGCGGTCTGGGATGGGAAAGCCAGAGTTTGCCAGCAGCGATTCCCCCTGTGATTCAGTTTACATGGCAGTATCGAACAGCGGTTTAGTCGGGGGGGATGTTACAGATATCAAATCCTTTCAGTGGAAAGTCAGATCCCAGCAGACGGCATTTTGGAGAGCGCAGGGAAAACAACAACTATTTATGGTTGTTGTTTAGGGTTATGGACGTAAATGCCCTTGAATGATACAAACCGACTTAAGGGGAATTTTTGCGGCTGATTAAGCGTAACCACAAAGCTTCAAGAAAACATGTGTTTATTTTAAGTAAGTAATGTTGATTACTAATGAGAATACTTAGTAGATATGATCAAAGGTAGCTGAAGTGCCGTCATGATATCAAAGACTGGGATGGAACGCTTAATTTAGATGTTGAAAAGCCAATCTAAGGTGAGCGTCTTGAAAGTAAATATCATTAACAGTATCTAGATTAGACCAAGGTATAAAAAGAGTTGGAGGTAACAGCTTTCAAATCTCCCGTATAAACAGGCAGGTGATGCTGTAGCTGGGGGAGGCGAGTCAGACACAGAGCCCAGGGTAGGGGATGGAGTGTGCATCTGGCGCACGCAGCCCCTGGCCGGGCTCCCGGCTCTGCCCATCAGCATCTCAAGGGAGCCGGCTCTTGGGAGCCAGGGTGGTTCCTTTCTGCTCCAGCTTACCCAGGGGAAAGGCATGGAAATGAGTCCCCTTCTCCCAGCATCTTCAGCTTGAGCGCTAGTGCAGGGCTCTGGTTGAGGAGGGAGGGCTTGTGCTGGAGCTCTGAGTGGGGAGGGGGTGTCCTCTCTGCCAGCTCATCCCAGCCAGGCAGACTGATGGAGAGGTGGGTCTGACAGTGCAACTCGGTGCTCCACATCCAGCTGTCTGCATCCTGCTTCTGAAGCCTGTTTCCCTCTACCATCCCTGTCTTGCTCTTTAGCCAGAAGGTGCTTGAGAAAGGTGTCCACATGTCCCCGGTGTCATCAGCCCTGCTCCTGCATCCCTACAGCGAGGCACTGATGGGATTTGGGACAGGCAGGAGCTTATATGCCCTTCTCTCACCAGTTGTGCAATATAATAGGGAATATGTTATTAATTTACCCCATACCCATCTCAAGCTCCTGAGTTAGAAAAACAGACAGTGTTGATTGGAAAATAATTGGGATGTGACTGAGCCATGATCTGTGCTGTCTTCTGCTAAAAACCTCATGTCCACGGCCTGGCCACTTCCCTGGTGGCTTCAGGAGAACTCTGTCCCCACTGCTGTCTCCCCAGGGCCATTGCAATCCATCCCCTCTCCATCCCTGCTCCCAACGTTAACAGGGACCCTCTCAGCCCAAATGCCCTGATGATGGGCAGCACCCCCCATTTCACTCCCATTCTCCCCGAGAGCCAGCTCGGGAGGACGCTGCGCTCCGCACGTTTCCCCGGACCGAGCCCCTTTGATCGAGCGCTGCGGGGCAGTGAGCGGGTGCCAGACTTTTGCCCTGCCTTGCGTAGGTTGGGAGGGTTTTGTCTTCCCATTTGGGGCCCAGGGAGCGCCTGCGTCGCTGGGTCTGCTGGGCACCCTGGCTGCCCACACGTGAGCCCAACAGGCTGTTGGTGTGGGAATCATCCTCCCTTCCCCAGCTGCAC
Organism: Ptilonorhynchus violaceus; assembly: GCA_013397565.1. NCBI lineage: Eukaryota > Metazoa > Chordata > Aves > Passeriformes > Ptilonorhynchidae > Ptilonorhynchus > Ptilonorhynchus violaceus. Next base: position 322,325 of record VZRJ01004649.1, on the reverse strand, counting down.
TGGTGGTCCCGCATGGTGCTGGGGATGCCGGAGCCAGGGAGAGGTGTTTCCCAGGGATAAGTCTCAGAAGGGTTAAAGGAGGGTGGCTTTGCAGGCAGGAGTGCCTGCTGGTGAGGGCAGATACCATTCAAAGAGCTGCAGGGGCTGGGTGCTGGTCCTGCACAGGCCGATGCTTCGCTGCTTCTTAAAAAAAGGTGCTTTCCAGAAAAATGAACTTGAAGCGTTTGTGTGCTACTTTCAAACACGGACTCAAACCCCAACCTTGCAAAGGAAAAGGGCGTCGAACGCTTTTCAAAGCCCTGGTGTCCCCATGTCCTGGCTGGATACCCCGCACAGCCCACATGTGGCTCAGGAACCACTGGACACTGCAGCTCCAACATCTCAGCCAGGGCTGGAGCGTCTCATCTCCGCTGAGTGGTGACAGTGCCATGTCAAAGTTCCACCACAAGTCTCTTTGCTCCCAAGTGTTTTGCAGGCTCTTGAGTTGTAACAACAATAACAACAGGAAAGTACAAAAGCCTGTGATTTAAGTAGCTTGAGAACAAATCACTTCCCTGTTTGCTTGAGTGTCACCTGCTCAGTATCTGCTCCATGATATGGATGCACTGTTTTCTCTCGAGCAATGAAGATCTGCATTTCTAATGCATTAGAAAAGAAAATAAATACAATCTAACATGAACAAAGCAATTTCTGGCCCTCTTTGCATATTACAAAGGAGCAAGATGGGCACGGACCCAATTCCTTTGTTCTTTTCAGATCTCTGCTACTGCGAGCAATATTTGTCAAGAGATTTGAAGCTGCAGATGAAAAGTGCTACCTACGGACCGAGTATTATTACTGCTTTAAACTCACACCCTTCAAACCAGCTGGCTGTCCCTGTTTAAAGGGAGGCGTGTGGCCAAACAGGTAGGACAGACACTGGCTGCCAGGATGCCCTGGGTCCTTGGCTCATCCTCACTGCCACAGCTGTGGACACATCCCACGTGCAGTCCAGCACGGACCCTCACCATTGATGGCACTGGGGTGGCAGCAAGGAATGCAAACCTGGGGTAGGGAGTTGCTCAAGAGCATCTTTTTAAGACCTAGATTTTCAGATGGAATTGAACAAGCTGCTTCAGTGTTGACCCTAATGGGTTTAACACCAGAAGGTGAATGCAATGGGGTTTGGTGGCGTGGAGGTTGGTGTTGAGCAGCACAGCCTCGAGCGGACACGCAGGGAAGCAGAGTCTCTCCTGTCGCGCCATCATTTTTTGGAAAATCTGGTCCGTGCTTACTGCAGCTCTCCATGACCAAAGTGCAAGTGCACAGTGAGGAGGGATTTGATTTTATTTTTTGGGTGATACATCTATGCTTACAAAATTTTGCTGCACAGAAAGGTCTGGGAGATGCCCTGCCACGTCCTGCCATCACACAAGGCTGCTGCCGGAGAGTGGGGTGCCATCCTGGCATCCCCAGCACCAACAAAGAGAAGCCCATCCATGACATTAAGTTCTGCTCAACAGCAGCTCAGATTAAGAAAGGTTTTCTTGTGCTGGAAACTCCATGAATAAGAATGTTAGGAATTGGCTTAAACCACCAGTGACATAATTAGAAGGCTTTTGATATGCCAATTTGGCTGATCTCAGTTACTTCCCCCTGGTGCTGGGGAGTGTCAGCAGAGGGATTAGCCTCCAGTCACTTCCTGACACTCTGCTAAATCTTCTCCCTCTTTGTTCTTCATCCAAGACAGGGGAAAAAAGGAAAAACAGGGAAGCAGCTCGGGAGATACTGAAGCGAAGCAGCGTGCGCTGCATCCCTGACCTGCCTTCAGTTTACACTACAGGCTCTCCTTAGGGGTGTAATGCAATTACGGCTATAACTGGGTGCTATACATTTTAATCCCATTAGAAACAGCCTTTTAACAGCTCCTGACTGACTGTAATATGTAATCTCATTAGAGACACTACCTTTATACCTTTTACAAGAACATCCAAGCAGAAATCAAAGGCTGGGATAAGGCTAACATGGTTTTCTTCTTTTAAAACGCTGTCTGCTTTCTTGCTGGTATTTGGGGTGCTGGTGCACAAGGCAGGCACAAAGGGTTTGGAGGGGCCAGGCTGGATGGAGTTTGGGGGCCACCCTTGGTTTTTCTGTCATACTTCTTCCAGCACCCATCCTGCCCTGCCAGGGATGGGGTACCCTGGGTGCACTCCATGTGCCTGGCCCAGTGGTGCTGGCCTGGCATATGCAGGGATGTGAAATCCTTGGCAACCTTGAGGCTGGCTCTGTGCAAACTCAGGACAAATATCGACCGAGGCTGGGCCGGTGCTGCCAGGATTTCTCCTGCCGGAGCGTGTTCGCTGCGCTGCCTCCCACGATAACACTGCGCTGACCAAAGGCCTCGCGTGCGGCTACAGCTGTGTCTACACCACGTCTGCTTGTGTTGCTCTGCCAAAGGGGGTAGGAGAAAGGGAGGGGTGATTTTAAAATTTTTTTTAATCTGTTTTCTTCAAGGATCTATCAGCTCTCAACCGTCTCCTTTCATAGCAATCTTTGAAACTTTGGGCCAGCTTCAGGCGAATTTTCAGGGGGAAGGCAGACTTCAAGATATAAAGTTCCTACATCCTATTTTAAAATAGACTCCTGAGCAGTTTCCAGGTAGATCTGACCTTGTTAGAGACCAGTGCCTACGAAGCACAGGGACAGTGTGGATGTCCCAATCCTGGGCCAAGCTTGGTGGGGTTGTGCCGCCTATCCAAATTCTCAGAGGTGCTGAGAATCCAAACTCTCAGATGAGCACCTGGCCACAGCTGGATGGGGCTCCACATGTCACTCCAGTCCTAATTCAGCTCAGATGATGTTGAAATAGCAGCTCGGCCTAAAATGCTGGGATGGAGAGCGCAAGGCTCAGACAGAGCAGCAAAGGTCAGGGAGGGAGGACAGGAGGACAGGACAGACCTGTTGCGTGGGGACTGCAGGGCGGTCCCCTCTCCACTGATGAAAAATGGAGATACTGCAGCCGAGGGCAGCCAGGACCCAGCCCTGGTCTCTTTCTGAAGGGAGAGCAGCTGGTTCTGACTTAATCTGAGCCATGGTATGAATCATCAGGGACCAGGATGGCAACCAATTACTTGGGCACAAATCTGTTAAAAAGAGGGGAAAAAGGCACTGTTAAGGTGAGCTGCACATCAGTCCAGTGTTGGGGGCTGCCGTGACAGTCCCTCTGATGAGGCTTAAGAGATCTTGATCTTTGGGCTCTTTAAAGACTGCAAAAACACTTATTTTTGCAAGAGGGGTGTTAATCCCAGCAGATCCAAAGGGGCGATAAAGCACTTTGTTTCTTGCTCTACAGTAATTGCAACTTCTGACAGCTCTGATAAACTAAAATGAGGTTCTCAAAAGCATCCACCCAAGGCTTTGTGGGGCTGCAGTCAGGGTTGTATTTAAATGCCCCTAATGAGTACCTACAGCAAATGGGAAAGACATGCAAATCAGATGTCTAATTGAATGGGCCTTTGAAGGAATATCCCAAGCCGCTGGGTAATTGATGGGTTATCTTTCCACCGGCTTGCCTTGATTGCATCTTCTTCCGCATTGGTCTTTCCTAGGAGTCTGGTTTAACAGGAAAAGTGGTGCACCAGGATTAAACACGGCTCTTCTTCACAGACTGAACAAGGACATTTGCTGCCCAGCAGTGCGACCCTTCTGCAAGGCAGTCATCATTAAAATCTCTCTAGACTGCTGTTTCTCCCAGGCATGGAAGTGCCTTATCACATTGCTTTGACTCAGTAAACTGCCTCTCGACCTGCTCTCCCAAGTGAAGCCATGACAGATGAAATAGCTTTCCTATCAAATTTCTCAGGCCCACTTGTCCAGCAGGTGTAAATTGATGTGACTGCCTTCATTTGAATGTAGCAAAGCTGATTTGTGCTGTATGGAAATGTGACCTGTCTGACCCATTGGCTCTGTTGATGTCTCATGAGGATTTATCAGTGTTGCATATATGAATTTTGCTTTGCTTAAGAGCCTTGTGTCATGCCTGTGCAAGAGCCAGCTGCCAGCAGCTACCGTTATGGCCAAGTGACTTGCAGCTCAGCAATGACCAGGAAAAAGATTCCCCAGCTGGAGCTCTGTTTGGACTCAGAGTGGAGGCCTATATCCCTGAATTTGGGGATGTGTCTATAACAGAGTTGTCTGGGCCATGCAAGCTCTCTCCATCACCTCTAAGCAACTCTGAGAACCAAATTTTGTCAAACACATGTGACACCTGAGGCCATTTGAGAGGTGCTGGGGTGTCTGAGACATCCTCAAGCTTATGTACCCATGGGAAACTGGGGCTCTTCTGGAGCAGCAGCCAGGGGTTGGGGAGGGCAGATACTCGAGTTCGTCTCAACACCTCTCTTTAAGGCAACAGATTTTTAGCCAAAGAGTCTGCTTCTCAGCTGAGTTTAAAATTACTTTCCTCTAGTCCCCACTGACAACAGGAGGGACAGATTTCAGCCATAGCTTCAATTTCCTCCATGGGGGGGAAATTCCTTTCAGAGCAGAGTCTCAGGGATGTAGGGCCAGGACTGTCCTTGACACAGAGGCCCTTGCTCAGTTTATCTTTAATCCTCACAAGTGCAGAAAACCCCAGTTCAAGCCCCCAAACCAAAAAATACCCCCAGGCTCCCCATAGAAAACCAGCACCAGGATCCTGGCTGTACCTTGTTGCATCTGAAGGGCACAAATACATTTGCCAGCATGCCAGCTCAGCCTGGATTTGCTTTGCATCCCTTTTTCTGCTTCTCAGACCTAGACCCACGGCTGTCTCCTGCCTTAAACTGCCTTTGTAATTTCTCATAGCAAAGTATCCTGTTCCTGGCTACATTCTCACCTGCTATTTGCTATTTCTTTCTTTAATCCATGCCTAAATACCATGCTTTGCTCTTCATCTTTAATTTTCCAGCCCAAATCAAGGTATTAACATCAATAACCTTGCAGATTTCCCAAATACAGAGCGTGCATTAGCAGCTCTGCCTTTCTGCCTTCCCCCTCCCAGTGCTTTCATACCCTCATGGGTAGCCCTTGGATGGGGCTGGTTTGCAAAGCCCCAGGAGGGGCAGCAGGCAGAGCACAGCCCTGCTCTTGCTGGCACTGATGCTGTGAGTGTCTTGCCCACTGTTGGGTTTGTCCCAATGCCAGTGTGGGTTGGTGTTGCCAAAAAACCACATCCAGGGGGTGCAACAGAGGGGCTTGGCTGGAGTGGGTCTCCATGCAGGATCTCAGTCTCGATTCCTGCCCACCAGTGCTGGACCACCTTCGTCCTTGTCAGTTCACCCACCAGTGTTTGCCACCTGGCTCCATGGCAGCCTTTGCACCGCTGGCCCCTTTCCTGGGGAGCTTCCCACGCAGCTTTGAGCCTTCTACCAAAGCCTTTGCCCAGACTGTCCACACACAAGGCCTGAGAGCCAGGGCTAATGCACGGTGTGAACCTGGCCCTGTGCCTGCCTGGGCATATGGGTTACAGCCTGGGTTTCGCTTCAAAGCAGGCTTTGACCTGTCTGCTGTGCTGCAAGGATGGAGTTAAAACCTGGAGAGAAAAACTCTGATTTGGGTAGCTGGCCAACGGCTGCCACAGTTCACTGGGGCTGTATTTCTGACCTCTGCTTCTCTTCCTTTGCTTCCCAGAAATCAGAAATTGCTTGCTGTTTGCTGCTGTGAGCCCACGACTCATTGGAGACAGGTCTCAGCATGAACAGATGCATGTGGTGGACACCAAATGACAGAGGTCTCTCCCAACATCTCTGCTCTTACAAGAGGGTGTCTCCAGCCTGGCAGCAGCAGGTCCTCCAGGTCAGAACCAAGGTGACCTTGTTACAGATGCCTTGAGATGGGCTTCATTTCAAATTCTTTTGATCTTTTTGTACCCCAAAAGATAAATGTGGGCACCTGGGGGGAAAGGAAGGCAAATGTCATCCTTCAGCTGTTAATCCTGGCTTCAGTTGAAATCCTGGATGGTATGGATGAAGTAAGCACTACAGTATTGCATGAGGTGCAGTCTTTAGAAGAGTCATTCCCTGTTTCAGAATTGCCAAGGAATAAATGCTGCTGAGCCATTACAGCAGCAATGATAAGAGGCCTGAGGATGGATTATCACCACTCTGTCCCAACTAGGCTTGATGATGAAACTCAAAATCCTGTGCCATGAGCCAGGGACGTCCCGGTAGCCAAGCCCGAGCTGCTTAGCCATCTCCTGCCACCAGCCGGGGTAGCCAGCTCTTGGCTGTACTGCTGTGGGTGTCCCACACTTCCACGTCCCAGTGCTGGCCAGCACCATTGTGTGACCACCTCTTCCCAAGCGGATGTTGCAGAGAGGCTGGCGATGTCCGTGGATCTCCCTGTCACGGGGATTGCACCCTGCCATGTGCCCCCTCCTGCATTGTCTGTGCCTCTCCATGGGGACAACCACATATGAGAGCAAACATCAATTTTTTCCCTTCTACGCTGCTTGCATGTTGTTACACATTGTATATGTGTGACAACAGCTGTTATTGCTGCTTCCTACTGGAAAACTTAATTTCTGGACCTGCCTTTCTCTCTGGCTACAGAGTGGGTTTGGACTATTTTCAGATGGCTAATGCAAGGTCAGATGAATGCCACCCTCAGTGTGCCAGCTTGCCTTCTGTGCCCTTCAGTGCCACCCCTTCTGGTGTCCTTGTTGGAGTGAGACAGTTTTCTAGACTGTTATTCATATATTTTTCCAGACTGGTAATGCCTTTCCTTCTTCCTCTGTTTGAGCTCAGCTCATTTATCAAGATGCTGTTGCTTTTTGTGCTGAATTCACCAGGGAAGATGTGAGAGGATTTCCAGCACTGATCCTTAGGGAGCCCCATCAGTGATCTCCCTTCCCTTTAGCTGCTCTTTCCTGCACAGGTCACTGCTTCCTCACTCTCAGCTGGGTACCGCTCCCTTCCAGCTCACAGCAGCACCCATCATCTCTAGAGGATCTTGTCATGCCCTGTGTGCAACTCCAAAGCCTCACAGGAATTTGCAAATCTCCATAGCATTTACACTGTAAAAATGTACTGTCCCTCCTGGTGTTTGGGAGATGCTCTGGCACTCGTCATGCTGTTGATCCCAGGTCAGAGGGTTTAGCTGGACAGACCACTTTCCTCCCTTCTCAAATATAGGGAGCCTGGGCTGTTCTTCAGTTGGAAGGGTCTTCACTTGTGCCTCCCCCAACGTGACAGCTTTTGCAGGATGAGACAATCTGGTTTCCTGGACTTGAGCATCTCAACCCACTTCCTCAACCATGACTACTTTCTTCTCCAGACTCCCTTTTTCCTTGTGCCTAAGGTCTTCTCCCTGTGGGGACTCAGAGCAGAGAGTCACCAGATACCTTGAGACAACTTGAGCTAACTTCCCTTTACCTGTCCCTCACTTCAGCCCTTATTTCTCATTTTATTTTTTCTTTAAATGGGTAAAAAGACCCCAAATTTGTTACTGGTTTCTGTCTTTATGGTGTCTCTCATCTCTTTTGGACATCTTTTCCTTTTTGTTCCTTTGTAAATTTCTTTGTCAACCTCCTTTTTCTTCCTCCTGTTCCTTCCTGTCTCCACTGAGTATCCCATTTCTCCTAACGTACCTGACACCTGCCCATGGGTTCCTGCAGTAACTGGGGAGGCACAGCATCAAGCCTGCTTTTGTTTGAAGGTGAAACGAAGCACCGTTTCACCAATAAAAAGTTCTGACTGTCAAGCAGTGTGTTATTCAGGGCTGATGAATAACTTAGGGGAGATCAAAAGATATTAAGCTAAAAGAATTATTACACAGGAGCCTACGGGACCACACAGATCTCCCGTTCCAGCTAAAAAAGTCCCAAATTAACCCCCCACACCTCTCCCCCTGAAAAAAAAAAAAGCGTGTGTGGTCTTGAACAGCCAAAGAAGCAAGCCATTATTTGTAAGTCTGCTATATAAAGCATAATTATTATCCTTTTTATCATCCAAGTTATGGGGCAGGCTTTTCCATCTTTACTCACGCCAAGTAGCACCTCGTGTCAGAAATAGCCTCGCTGGTTTGAAGGGGATGAGTCATCCCGCAATCAGGTAGGAGGAGAACAAAGATAGACACGACTTCCCGGACTGGATCTCTCTCTCTCTCTCCCCCTGATGCACGATCTCGCTCCTCCACGGCACCTATCAAAGAGCAACCGCCGGGAGCGTCGGTGCGGGCGCGCCTTCCCGAGGGCCTGCAGGCTGGAGACGGCCCACCGGAGCAATGCATCTGGTCCGCGGCTCCCTCCGCCCCGCTCACCTTCCCAGCAGCTCCTCAGATGTGGGCAGGAGCGGGCTGTGGGCCCTATGAACTGTTCTGGCAGCCGGCGGCCCCACTCCCACTCGCCTTCTTTCCCATAGCCCCAAAACCCGCCGTGTGGCCAGCACGTACTGGTAGGATTCCAGTTGGGTTGCTTGACAAAGAGGCTCCTCTCGAGTCATTGGGGGGGCCCTGATGTCATCCCACCGTGGTCGAGAGGAAGGTGAAAATAAATAGCAATGCCATGGCTCAAAAAAATGCAGGATACAAAGGAAAAAGCTCCTCCAATAGCCATGGGGCTCTCCAGACCAAAAGCCTGCTTTTTTTCAAGAGCCCAGTTTTGCTCCAGCTGAGATTCTGCCCACACCCTCTGGAACTAGAATTTAGATTTTCACCGCTTTTTTTTCCTTTTTTTAATTAACAAAGGAATTCCGAGAGGGAAAAGGGCTGGTTGTTTCCTCTTGCTCGCCCTCGCTGTTACAATTTGAAACCCGCATCTGGCATTCAGAGTGTTGAGAACAACTCAGAGCCAATGTATTGGGCTGATGAACCACCCTGGGTTTCGGGGGAATTAGCTGTTTGCCCAGATGCTCTGGGGTAGCTCTTTAATATCCCAGTGGGAATAACACTACTAAAAAAGGAAAACCCATTAGTACACGTCTGCTCTTGCAGAGGCTCCTCTGCTCCTGCGAGGGTGAGACCTTACAGAGGGCTTCTGAGTTGCTACAGGTATCACCTCGGATGGCTCTGACAGTGAGCAATTTTAGGGCAATTTTATTCCCAGCTACCCCAAATCATCTCCCCACCCCTCGCAGTCACTGCCATTGTTGATTAGAAGTCTCTCTAATTGAATCAACCGGTCTGTTCACTGTGGCGAGCGCTGCGCTTTGAAGATGCATTAGAGCACACGTAGGGAAGCACTGAGTAATGCGGGGAGATAAGCAGCTGTGTTTGAAGCTGGGGATCCAAGCAGCCATGGAGGAGCACAAAAGGAGCATGAAAAAGGTGGCATCGCCCCAGCTCCCCGCAGGAGTCCTGAGGGCCCAGATCTTCGCCTTTGGGGAGGTTGGTTGCTCCATGCTCAACATCCAGCCCTGATGTTACAGGCAGCGGCTTTTGTCCCTCTCTCCAGCCCTCCTCTCTTTTGAAGCTCCTCTGCTCCATGGCAGACACCAAAGGCGGTGGCCACTGCTTGGTCTCACGGCCAGTTTGGGTGGAGGAATGGGTGAGAGCGAGCAGATCTGGTTGTCTCTCTCACATAGTCCCTGCCTCTCCTTGCTTCCTTAGGTTCATTTCTTAGTGGCAAGAACTTTGCTAATGCAAAGCCAACGACGGAGCGAGGCTGGCCCAGGCTGGCTCCATGGGGAGGAGAAGAGCTGAACACCAAACCCTTGGATCTGCAGCTGGGAGCTCAGACACTCATCAGAGACACTTGGACCCTATAGGGATGTACATCAGTGCAGGAAACCAGTCAGACTACCCAAAAGTCACACCTTAACCTGATGACTGGGGTATGGGGACAATGGAGCTCTATAGACCCCGCCTAGAATGGGGGTCACCACCATGTGATCTTCAGGAATGATGTGACCACTGGGGTCATTTCATAGTCTCTGGTGGACATGGGCAGCTGCTGCCACTGGAAACTAAACTGGCAAGGAAGACAGAGCTCAATTTTTAGCACATCTTGTTGCTCAAGCCCTGTCTTAGGGCAAGAGGAAGAGCAGAACTTGGTAGTCATGGATCTAAGGAATAGCAGGGTTTTCAGCTTCTTTCCATAAGCCTCTTTCGCCAGCTGTGAAGCAGACCACCAGACCACCCCAAAAAGCTGAAGATCATCTTCATCTAGAGACATTCAGCACCATTTTGTCTTGCAGCACGTCCCAGAGCTCACATAGGGCCGGTGGGCAGTTGTCCCAAAACAGGCAGCCAGGACATCTCGGAGCAGCTTTCCCAGTGGAATAAACATCCCCAAACTCATGAAAGGCAAATCGCCTCCTCTAAAACCCGTGTGCCTTTTCCATGTGAGCAGGTGCAGTTGTTTTCTGGCTTGTGCCTGCCACTGGGCGTAGGTTCTGCAGGGCTCTTATCTCTCTCATCAGATGATACAAGTTCGCAGGCTCATCTCCTTCCAAGAATGCAACTGACTTAAAAAGAGTTCAAAAGAAGATTAGGTTTCAAGGTAACTGGAAGCTATTCAGTCAAAGCCAAGCTGCATAAAGCGAGGGGAATCCTCCTTCTACCTCCATGGCTGTGCAAGGCAAGTGGGAACATGAGAAAGGAGCTGAGAAAGTGTGTGCCTTCTTCACAGACACAAACAGGACGGCAAATTGGAGACAACCGCTACAAATTTAGCTAAAGATGCTTTAGAAATTGCATCTTGCCAATGTTTTGCTTATCAAGCTGCAGTGTTTGCTGGCAATTATCTCAGCAAAGCTAGCACAAACAAAAACACATGGGATATCATCACTCGTGCTCCCTTGTCAGCGGGGAGGTTGGCACTGTGGGACACAGAGGCCTCAGCAATGGGAGCAGTCGGGTGCTCAGTGGGTGAAAAGCCCCCAGCCTGCAGCTGCAGGGTCCATGGTCCTGATGGCAAGTGAGGGGCTGGACATCCCCTCCATTGTCAGCTCTCTCTGCCTGTCCCTGTGCCTTTCATCCATTCAGAAGCAGCAGGAGCAGCCACCTCCACTCTCCCAGCTGTGCTGCCATCATCCCGCCCTGTCTCCCCTCTTCCCACAGCGGGAACACACAGTCTCAACCTACCTCATCCTTTGGGCAGCTTTAGTTGCTCAGCTGAGGTGCTGTGAACCAGCCTCATAATGCAAATGGTTTAGCGCAAAAACACCTAAAGGTGGGGATGGCCATGGCTGGAGCCTGGTTTGGAGGACAGGTACTGCATGGACAGGCTGCAGGGACACCTGTGTGGTGACTCCTGGCTTGGCTGGACAACCTCAGGTTGTAGTGGCACCAGGTTCTTATGCCTGGAGACACAATGGTGCCTGATTCCTGGTGCAAGCCCATCCATGGATCTGGGCATCTGCTGTCTCATACTTTTATCATGTATTGCTTGTTTTACAGCAGGATCCTGTTGCACTGGTTGGGACAGTGGTGTCATTACATCCAGAGACAGTATGACCCAAGCCCTGTCTGGAGGAGTTTTGGATATGGCTTCATTAGAGAGCAGCACGTGATGAGCATCTGGCTGGTCCTGCAATCACAGGGAAACTCCTCAGGTCATGGGATCATTCAGGAAAGAGACCTCTGCAGGCTGTCTAGTCCCACCTCAGCTCTCCAAGCAAACCCTGGGGTCTTGACAGCAAACCCTGGGGCAGCCTGACCCAAAGCCTTGCTGTTTGGAGACTTGCAAAGGATGGCTTTGACACACACCACAGGAGAGTCTTGGTCCTTGAGGAGCCTTCCAGGCTTGGCCACCATGAAGGAACCTGCAGCTGACTCCGTCACCACAGAGGTCCCCAGCACCGAGGGCTGAGGGCACCAAGCACAGGTTTGGACAAGCCAGGCCCTTCTACAACACGACAGCCAGAGAGGTGCCCACACCCTGGGTTATTTTAAAGCTCTCTCACCCACCACCACCCAGCCCCTCCGAGCCCTGCCCCAACCACAGAGCACCTGGCAGAGGAAAATTTAATCCCACAGGGATGGACAGGAGGAGGAAGTGCACTTGGAGGCTGAAGGCCAAGAGGTGATGCAAGGCTGCTGGTCCAGCCAGTGCCACCCAACCCACCAGGTGCTGCCAGATCCCACAGAGCTGCTCCTCACCTTTCTGTGAGCACGCAGCTCCCATGGCTGCTGGACATTCCTGGCTGTAGGAAGGTCTCATCCTGCTTCTGTGGCCAGGAATGCTCTGCTTCCCTCCTCCAGAGCCTGATGCCAGGGTGCTGCGTGGCCGAGGTGAAAGGTCTGGTAGGTCTGAAAGCCTGGAGAAATGTCACAGGGCTGTTCTGTGGCTGAAAGGGTCACCCACAGGAGATCTTCTACACACCTCACACAGCAGCTGCGTGTGCTCCTGTCCTTGCTTTCTCACCTGTGGGGTGCTCAGGACACCAGGTGGGCACGCATTTGCTCTCCCCATTTGCTCTGCCCTGCTCACGTTCCCCATTGCTAAGACAAGACTTTTTCTTCCCTTCTTCTTCTGCCCATCCATTCTGGGGAAAAACGTTCCTTTCTCCCCACTGCAGTTCGCTTGGGGCTTTTTTTTGGGGTCCTACATGCAGGACCCCCTGACAGCCTGGGTAAAACCTGGGAAGCTGCAGCCTGGTACCTGCACCAGTAACTCTCATACTCACTAAACCTGTCATCCCAGTCTGGATTTTCTTTTCATAATCAGACAGAAGCAAATGATTCACTTGTTGCTCATCTGAAGTTTGCTTTTTCCCTCCTGGAAGCCAGTTCTTTGGGAAGGATGGACCCGAATTGCCCCCATTTCCCAGCGCTCCTCTGCAATGACCATGCTGGCACAGAAGCCAGATGTGCCCGGGCACGGAATGGCAGGAGAAAATCCATCATCACCTTTGTGTGCCTCCCCTGAAAACCTGCTGAATAAAAGGAAGTCCTGCTATTTCACTGTTTCCAGCCTTCTTGGCCCAATTTTTGCTCGGTTTTTTTCAGAGGACCCGTTCCACCGCCCCCACATAAGCAAAAAGAGAAGGATTTTTCTGCTGTTGCACTTGGGCACGGCACCACTGTAGCTGCCTTTCTTTTCCAGGAGAGTGGGGAATGAGGAAAAGGATTGCAGCCGCTACTTGTGTCTGTTTATTTACAGTGTAAACAGCTCCTGTGCTGGAGCTTTGAAGAGGCGCCACACATTTGTATGTCAAGATCCCTCCACGCTCTGTGCGGTTTTCCCACGTGATCTGAGATCTTCAGAGAGGAAAGTTTGCTCCTTTGCCTGCGTCCTGGAGAGGATGAAGAGGGCCAGAGTGATGCAGAGACCCAGTGAGTGGTAAATCCTTCAGTGAGGGAGGTTTGGGCTGAATTACCCTGTTTATGGTAACCTGATGCAGCTCTGCTAACGAGCAGTAATTTGGTAAATCCCCATTAAGCTGTTGATCATGAGCCATAAAGTGACTCTCAGGAAGTCGTGGCTGCCATCAAACTCAGCTGAGCTGCAGCAGCAGGAATAGCAACCTGCCTGGACCCAGTGCTGGTTTGGTATAAAATAGATGAAAATGGACAGATAAATAGATAAATGGATAGATAATAGACAGAAACAATTAAATAACTTCTGGAATTCTCTCCCAAAATAGCCGTGCAGTGATTATTTGAGATGCTATAGGGCACAGTACCTGCTTGCAAGGAATTATCAGCACTGCAAATTCAATCTTTGCTAAAAATCCCTTTGGTAAACTCAAGAAAACCTTTTAACAAAGCAAAACCACGGCAGCTTCTTACCATGCTCACAACCTCTTGGGTTTGACAGAAGCAGTGATGGATGTCAGAAAGCTTATCTTGGCAAAACAGCTCCTAACAATTCCCTAACCCCTGAACACGATTGTTATCCGCTAAGTTGCCTGCCTTACTTATTTACTACAAGCTGTGAGTATGACCATGCGCCCCAGAATAAACTTGGGCTACTTTATTCTATTGGTCAAATGTTAGATTTACATCACTTCAAAATTAGGAATGGGATTTAGGTCATCCAGCAATTACCAAAATTTGGTCTTGTGTCTTGAAATATTTGGTGGCCACACAGCTGTGCTCCAAGGAGACTTGGTGCTCAGACGGTTTGTACCTTGTGAGGTGCCCAGCATGACAGGGGCAGTGCTTCATTTTTCCCCTTAAAATGGTCCAGGGGTCATGGCCCAGGTGCTACACTCCTTCATGCAGGGTCAAACATCTCCCCTCTATACTCACCTTTTCAAAAGTTAAGTTGCTTTTTCTGCTGTGCTAAAGGCTTTAAGATAGACAGCAGCTATTTGCCAGCTGACAAAGAAGAAAAATGGATATATTCCCAAATCCCAGGTCCATTAGTGTGCTTGCATGGATTTCCTTCTCTACTTCATGCCTCCACTGTCACCCCTGAGACTTGTGCTGTGTCTGGGACACCTGCAGCCTCCCAGAACAGCTAAGCCCTGCTAGGAGAGACCCCATCCCAACCAAGCCTACCTGCCCTGTGGGGTGCTGGGTGTGGAGGGATAGGAGCATCAGTGGGAATCATCGGGTGTTTTGCATCAGAGAACAAGAGGAAATGGTCTCAAATTGTGCCAGAGGAGGTTTAGATTGGTCATTAGGAAAAATTTCTTCGAAAAGTTGTCAAGCATTGGAACAGGTTGCCCAGGACAGTGGTGGAGTCACTATTCCTGGAGGGATTTAAAAGACGTGTGGATGTGGCACTTGGGGATGTGGTGTAGTGGTAGCCTTGGCAGCGCTGGGTTAAGGGTTGGACTTAATGATCTTAAAGGTCTTTTCCAGCCTAAATGATTCTATGATTCTATGTCTGGGGCAAAACATGCCTCTCCTGTTGTCCTGCCTGCTCCAAGCCCTGCCAGTGTCACAGTTATGCCGTAACTCATGCCCTTTAGGGTGGCTTATGGAACGTCCTGGGGCTCCTGAGACTCTCTCCTCTTCCTGGTGGCTGTGCCTGGCTTTGGTGACAATTTTAAGAGACTTGGCTGGAAGGACACCACGATGCAGGTGGCTTGTGCCTTGCAGGTGGCCTTTACTGATGCATGGGGTGGGCAGGAGGACACAGGACCAGGCACCCACTGGTGTCCCTTAAGGTTAGTGCTGGTTTGCAACCGGACAATAGGTATGCTCAGGTACCCCAGCACTGCATATGCTCACTTCTAAGGGAAAGGACCTGATAACTTCCGTGCTCCCAAGAGGATCCCAGCGGGAGAAGGAGACCAGAGCAGAGGCGCGTTTGCACACCAGCCTTTCAGATCCCAGACCCCTGATGCCAAGCCCTGGGTTGAACCCATCTGCCCAAGCAAAGCCGCCCCCTCCTGACCTTGAGCTCTGCTGTGGGGCTCACGGGGCTCCACACAGCTGCAAAACCCCCTGTGTCCTCATGGGCTCCGCCGTGCCCGTGGGATGGTGCAGGGGATGCAGCGCTCTGGGGATCAAGGGCGACGGCTGCTGTGTGTGGGTGAGGCTGCCTCAGCCTGGAGACCCAGCGGTTAATCTGTTTGTTTCCCTTCTGTATGGGATATTGTTACCAAAAAAAGAAAATGAGGTGGAGGGGGGGAGAGAGAAAAGAAAGGCTGGGGCCAAATGATGAAAAGGCCTCTCTCCTGCAGCTATGAAATCTCACCCGGAAGGCGGCGAGGGGAAGTGTCTTCCAGTGGGGTACAAAGTCAGCAGCAGAGCTTTGAACTCGGGGGAACTCCACGGCGGCTCAGAGCCCTGCCAGGGAGCCCCAGCTGTGCATACCTCAGCTGCAGCTGAGGGAGCTGGGGCCACTTCCTGCACCCCTGCTCTGCGCTGGGATGGGATCAGCACCGGGCTCAGGGCAGCCCCTGGAAAGGAGGCTTTGGCTGGACAGGCAAGAGTGGGATGTGTTCCCTGAATCAAAAACTGACCCACCTTGAAGTTCTGTCTTGTTTTGGGATGGGTTACCCTGAGCCTGTCCCCGGAGTGTGGTACATACCCACCTTCCCCTGGCCCAGATAGGCTCTGCTGTCCTCTCACCTGTCCCCTGGCAGTTCATGGGTCCCCCCTGCACACCCCAATCGCTGCCATCAGGCTCTGAGTACACCCGGTACCCTTTGCCACAGGTGCTCTGAATGCTCCAAATAGGGGAAGGTTTTACTCAAATATGGTAACCAAAAAAGCTGGGTTTGGAAGGGATCCCAAGTTACTTGGGGGAATTTGGGCAATTATCCCACCATACCTTTTTTTTGAATTTTAATTTCACTCTAATGATTTCAGAGGTACCTTTTCCCCATCTCATTTACAAGTGAAAACACTCAGTTAACTAAACTGAGGAAGGAGTTTAAAAATTAATTTAGGTGCCTCAAAATGAAAGCAAACTTTGGGATGAGCAACGGGCTCTGTGTGGAACTGGAAGCCAGGTGGAGGTGCTGCTGCTGGGCTTTGCTTTTGGCTGAAGTGTCCCTCACGCTGTCACCAGTCCTGGTGGGGTGGGGTCTCTGGGGAAAGTGCAGGAATATGTGGCCCCATTTTTTGTGGTGGTTGACAACTGGGCCAAGCAGGAGGAAAGCAACACTGTGAGGCCCCAGGCGAGGGGTAAAGCAGAACAGTTTCAGGCTTGGAGCTTCTTCTCCAAATTACCCCTGATATCCTCAGCAGCAGCCTTTGCCTGCCAGCTGCAACACTTCTCCTCCCTTATCTGCAGCTAATCCCTTAAACAGCCGTTTGAAGGAGATTTTTGCAGTATTTGCCCATGAAACAACTCCCAAGTTTGCTGTTTTCTCAAGGACTTACAGCTGGTGGATCATGCTGCTGTTCCCAGGGATCCGGTGACAGGCACCTCCACCCCTGGGAAAACACTGCCCAGCCCAGAACGGATGGCACACCACAAAATAAATCTCCATGTCATAGGTATTTCTTAGGGCTGTAATCCCTGAATAAACATCCTGCCACTTGAACCTGTTGTGTGGAGCATGATGGTCACTATCCACAGGAAAGATGCCATGACAAGCTGCCACCAGTCCAGGGATGGGGCAAGAGGATGCAGGTGATGAGCATAGATTTTTGGCTGGTGTTGGGATGATGGTTTAGCTGGGGTTTGGTCTGTCCTGGTGCCGAGGAGCAGTTGTGACCAGATTCCAGGTTAGCTCTGGAGTCCCCAACATCAGAAGGATGTGGACCTGTTAAGGCAAGTCCACAAAGATGCTCAGAGAGTTGGAGCACCTCTGCTATGGGGACAGGCTGAGAGAGCTGGGGGTGTTCAGCCTGGAGAAGCTCTGGGGAGACCTTCTAGCACCTTTCAGTACTTAAAGGGGCTACAACAGAGCTGGAAAGGGATGTTTTGCAAAGGCATATAGTGACAGGGAGAAATGGCTTCAAACTGACAGAGGGCAGGTTTAGATTAGAGATTAGGAAGAAATTATTTTCTGTGAGGGTGGTGAGACTCTGGCACACGTTGTCCAGAGAAGTTTTGGCTGCCCCATCCCTGGAAGTGTTCAAGGCTGGGTTGGATGGGTCTTTGAGTGACCTAGTCCAGTGGAAGGTGTCTCTGCCCTTGGCAGGGGGCTTAGAACTGGATGATCTTTAAGGTTCCTTCCAACCCAAACCATGCTGTGACTATGATTTCTGGGGCACCCACACTCAGCTCTGCAGTCAGTTTTATTCTTTGAGCTGGGGAATGAACTCTGGAGAGGCTGTGAAGGATGGGCAAAGGAACCTTCCTGTTGTGCCTGGATTGCTCATCCCGAGGCTGGCTGGTACAAACCAACCCACGCACAACCAGTCTAAAGCATCTGCCTTACAGCATCCATGTAGGGACACCCTCGGACCATTCTTGAGCCACCGGGAGACGGAGGGGATTTCCCGGGAGCACACGCCCCTCCAGAGTGGGAGCACTGCGTGGCCAAGGACTTCAAGCTTCTCTCTTGCACTCATAGTGAAACAATGCCATCATTTGAGCAGGGTGGTGTTTAATTAGCTTTTACTTGGAGGAAAAGGGGGCGGTGGTGGATGGAAGGAGGTGGAGGGGGGAGGGGGGAGCATAGCAAGAGACCGAGAGAAAATCCCCTTTTCCCGGGGCGGAGAGGGACGTTGCCTGGGTGCTGCGGACTGAAACACCTGCTGCCCGCAGGGAAAGCGAGTTCCCAGGAAATGCAAGAAAGGCACTTTCCAATGTGGAATATGTTGAAAAGCAAAGAGGAGGAGAAGGGGAGGGGGGTGGAATGGCTGCGGAGATTGCATGAATATTAAAATGATTGTAGCGCT
>VZRJ01004649.1:261802-304013 GCA_013397565.1 Ptilonorhynchus violaceus | reverse complement strand
CCGGGGGGGGGCGTGGGGGGAAGCAGCTGGCAGCTCTGAGCCTCCGCCCCCCAGGTTAACCCAAAATACCTGGTGCCTCCTTTAGGGTCATCCCCAAGGGCTGAAACCCCAAGAGAACGGGATGCTGGACACTGCGGTTCTATGACTGCCCAGTGAAAGACACCCAAGGGGCTCAGCCAGGAGGGAAAAGGGCACTTTTCAATCCTCCATCTTCCCAGACGGGACAGGATTTGGAGCGGACGATGAGACCCAGCTAAACCAGAAATAAGAACCATTTAAGAATTCATTTAAAAGGTTGGCCTCAGGGGCAGACCGTGGGGTTTTATTCCCTGGGAGAAGGTCTGGAGCCCAGCGATGCATTTTAGGGGCTGGCAGCACAAGCCCTTCTGACTATCCCTTGAAGGAGACAAAAATGTGCCATGAGTGACACAGGAGTTCCCCCATGCCAAAGGGATGAGGTGGAGGCTGTAGCACGGAGGGACACAGTTGTGTGCTGGTAGGACCCTTATTTTGGCCTGACTCAGTGGCTGGGTACTCAGAGGCACCAAACTTTCCCAAGGAGGACAGGAGGGCAGATGGGCAGGATCGGGAAGGGAGAGTGGGATTTTCACTCTGGAGAAGAGGATGCCTCAGAAAGATGCTTAGTGGGGATGGATGGTGCAATCGCACCCGTGAACACAGAACATCCTGCGCATTTCTCCCTGTCCCTCTTGGTCTGAGAGCTCTCTGATTTTGGGGCAAGGTTACCTTATTTTGGGGCAAAGTTTTGAGACGGTGTAGTGGAGCCACTGCCGCTCAGCCACAGCTGCTCAAATGCTTCTTTGGGGCAAACTGAAAGGGGGAAAGTGTTGCCGTAACCCACATGCCACCTGCAGAGGGTCTCATGCAGTCTGTGGCTCATAGCCCGTGTTAGCTGTGTTTTCTCACCCTCCTTCCCTCCCTCCTTCCCTTGCTCTGCCTCTCTGACCATCTGTACCAGACAAACTATCAGAGCTCCCAAGCAGAACTGCTTGCTTTGCTCTTTTCAAATCAAACTTCTGCTGGTAGCTTAGACCTCACACTTAATTTGCGTTAATTGTTGTCGGGTTATTTTTTAAATTTAATTATTGGTTTCAGAATGCAATGGGGGGAGGGGGGGGGGGAAGGAAGAAGTTTTCCAGCCCATTTTTTTGCGAGTGCGTGTTTTCTTTCTCGTGGGAGGCAGCTGCAGTGGGTTCACCCCTCCATGGGTCTGGGTGGGGAAGGCGGGTGCCGAGAGCCGGGAGGGGGCCTGGGTGAAGCCGCCCCACACCTTCATCCTCCCCGGCACGGCATCCTGGGGCTGCGGCACAGCCGGATTCGGGAGAAGAGGCCGCGATGCCTTTGATGCCGGCTCTTCCCCTGCGAGGCCGTGCCGATAGGGGGGTGTGAGTGTGAGTGTGTGTGTGTGTGTGTGTGTCTTGCGCGTTGGCTCTGCCTTTGAGATTTGCCCCTGGTCATTTCTGCTGGGAGGGAGCTGAGGCTGGTGCTCTGATGTGGGTGGCCCAGAGTTTGTTACCCGAGGACAGCCGGCTTACCTCTGAACTCCTGCCTTCCCAACGGTTGTTTCTCGGCTTGTGCCTGCTTGCATTTTTGCCGAGTGTCTTGCTGGATTGCCTTGACCAAGCTAAGGCGAACTGTTCCCCTGGGAAGGGGGTCAGGCTGGGCTGCTGGGGTGGTGGTATCTCCCACCCCGAGGCTTTCACCCAGCAGGCACACATAAAGGTTTAGTCTGAGTAACGCCAGCGCCCATAGGGATGTGGAGTTGAAAAGAAAGGACCTAAAGGCAGAAAACTCCCACTGTGCCATGGAGGCAGAACACATCATAGGGAGGCAGTCAAAAACCCATAGGGGAAAGGCAGCCTGACGCTTTGCCCCAAGGTACAGCAAAGCCCGGAGCAGCTGCCCCAGCCTCACTTGCTGTGGGTGCTAATGGGGACCTTCCTTGGGGACTCCATAAGCACCTATCATTCCCTCTGTCATTTTTCACAGCAAAAATAATGAAGAGTTATAAGAACAAGAGAGTTTTTTGGGGTGAGGCACAAGCTGTGCTGATGCCGAGCAGCCTCCAAACCCGGGAGAGAAGCGAGGGCAAAATTCCTCCCTGACCCTGCAGGCAACCAGCTTACGCCTTGGAGCAGAAGATTTGATTGCCTTTTACCATTAGCTCTGCTTGCGTTGGTACAAAGAGTTATAAAAATGATCCCCCCCTGCCCAAGCTCCCGAAGCACAAAGGCAGAGGAGCAGCAGCGCGCAGCCCTCCCGACAGCCCGGGCTGCGCCGTGACCCGCGAGGGGGGAGGACGGGGATGGGGATGGCGAGGGGGGTGGAAACACAGTGAAACAGAAAAAGATTGACCCAATATCACCCAAGCTGGAGAGACGTCGTTATTCCATTTAAGCCCGCTGAACAGTGCCACAGCAGGGAATCTGTCTGTCTTGGTTAAAGGTCTCGCTGCCAGCCCAGCCTTGGAAGTGCCAACACTAATCTGCAAATTGTTGCAAACCCTAAAGAGCCGCCGAGCTGGGAACCTTCCTTCAGCCCAGACCCCTATGGACCGGGATGCCCTTCCCCATTAACGTCCTGCTCCCCGCCGCCGCCAGGCAGGCTCGGTCAGGCTCCGCTCCCTCCAGACGGGCTGTAGTAAAAATCCCGGGCATTAAAATCCCAGCTCCTGCTGGCAGCCCCGTTGCAGCGGGAATGGGATGTTTGCCACAGACAGAGGTTGGATTCTGCCCGGGGAAACTCTTGCATGCTCTGGACTAAATTTGTGCACGTCTTTCTGATTAGTGTCTTCCGGCAGGTCCCCAAATAGACGATGATTCCTTTGTCCTCTTCTGACCTCATGGATCACATTCAGAGCCCGTAGCTTTTGCTGAAATGCCTGTTTTTTGGCCTGAAAATCTCTGGTGCAACCTCTGGTGTTGGCCAGGAAGAGGGTAGTCACATGTGCTCTTAGACTAACAAACAGCACTGTTCTTCTAAGACCATGGGTAGCAATAATTCAGGGTCAGTGAAAAGGGCATATCTAATAAGAGGACCTGGTCTAGAGGATAAAAAAAAAAGAAAAAAAAGAAAAAAAAGCAGCTAAAAAACCCTGGCTAGCGTGATAGAAGGGAATGGATGTAGAAGCCTGGCTGTGGAGCTGGCGACAAGATGCCTCAGGGGAAACAAAGTGATACACGGAGAGGCATTTGGGATTGGGAAAGCCTGGGTTTAGCCATGTAAACCATGGCACCTTTGAGATCTCACACAGATAGGAAGCTGTGACATGCCAGCCCTCAGGCTGGCCCGTTGCTGCACGTCCTAAGGACACCAGACACTTTGTCCCCACAGAGTCTATACATAGTGCTGATTTTTGTTCAAGACAAACAGGTAACCCGAGGATGAGATCTGAGTCCAAACAAAAGACTGGAGCTGACAGAGGTGGTAAACAGTTATTCTTAGTAACCATATTTATTATTAAAAATATCAGTTGGAACGAGAAATGTGAACAGCAAATTTAGAGAAGCATGAATTCCTTTGGCAGGAGCTTTAGAAGCAGCCAGAGGTTTAGTCAGGTTTTTTGAGGTCTGTAATAAGGTGCCAAAAAAAGCACAAACATTCTTCAGAACATTAAGAAAAACAAAACCTCCAGTCAATCACAAAAGGGGAAAAAACTATGTTACCATAAAAAAAAATTGCACAACGAAAAAAAAGAAGGCTCCTAGAGCATTATCCTTAAGTCATGTAAAAATCAAAAAACCACTATGCAAAAAATAACCTGTCTGCGCAGAAACTTGCTTATGCATATGACTGTAGCGTGTGCCTTTGCTTGTAGTAAACATGCCCTTTGCCTTCTGCTGATGACATGACACTGGCATGTCACAGCTGATTTATAAACACAATTGGATTTTCAATCTTCAGGTCTAAATTCATTGCAGCAGACCCCAGCAGGCAATGTATCTCTGTTTATCTATAAATATGGGTTACCGTGCTTTCTTGGATAGAGGTGGGTACAGTAGGATGTTGTTTATTTTTACTTGCCTGCAATAAGAGGAAGCAGTGTTTGGTATCAGTCGTCATCATGAGCTAAGTGGCTGCAGGGCTCTTGCGAGGGCTCTGAACTGCAGAATCAAAAATGCAAGCAATGCTCTGCAGGGAATCCTTCAGCTATGGCAGGGACTCACCTTTTGCAGCACAGCGAGACTGAGGAAGAGGAGGAGCGAGAAAGGCTTAGAAAATACAGCAGGTATTCCCAAGCCGTGGGCAAGCTGGATTCGATGGGAGCTGCCATGTCTGTGCACTGATGTTCCTCAACAGCAGTGGTTCATATAGGGTGGGTTGGGTGAGGGTGTTGGGGTCAGTCCCTGGAGGTCCCTGCCAGGCTGGACACTCTAGGTGCACATAGGGAATTCAGGTTAATCTGGTGCCTCCAGCCCCCAGCTCAGGATCACAGCGGCCGCAGCCACAGGACACTGCAAGTGGAGCACTGTAGAAACATGCTGAATTGCTCATCCTCAGGTATTCCCTCTGCAAGGAAGATCTGGGCTTCAGCAAGCTTTCCTGGACCAGGAGCAGAGGCCTAGGCATGTAGGCTGAGGGTGGAGAGGTAAACCTACCTCTAGGCTTTCAGCCTCTCTGCTGCAAGCCAGGAGCCTGAAATCCCTGGGTTCCCATCTCTCCCACTCTATAAAGTTACCTTCCTTGGAAGCTACCAGGCCTCCAGCTCCAGGCTTGAGCTTGAGATCCAGGCATCCTAGAACTGGCCCTTAGAATCCTGAGTAACCTGACATGGGTTTGGGAAACCTTGGACACCTGGTTCTGGCAGTTCTTCCTGGGCTAAGTGGCATCTCCCTTCCCAGGAGGGAACCAGCTCACCTTGCAACCTGCAAGCCCTGAAATCTCCATCCCACATAGAAAGCTGGGAGCTGCTCAGGAAAATGGTCATCCTTGCTAGAGTTCCTGCAGCTACAGGTAATGGAGCATCAAGTTCATGCAGGGAACCAGCGAGATCCCTGCTCTGTGAAGGTGCCCATCAGAGTCAAGAGGAGACCAGATTTTGCTGAAGGCAAGGCTTGACAAGAGCAGAAATGGTAAAAAAGGGCAAGGATTTGAAGGTACTTGAAATAGGCAGAACACAAGGAGAAACAAAGCTGGGGAATAACCCTTGATGGTGCCCGAGCTATTTAAATGAGGCTTAAAGAGATTTGGTCAAAAAATGATGAAGAGATTAGGAATGAAATCAAATAGCAGCAGCTTTGTGTAGCCCTGTGTGGCTGAATGAGTGTGAGCATCAGAGGTGATCAGTATCCAGGCTGGTTGGATTTTGGTAAAGGAAGAAGAGGAGTGAAAGAGGAAGGAGAGAGGGGAAGAGTTTGGTTATCATGCTGCACACAGAGAGGCTGATGCTGCCTCCTGGACATGGGTAGGTGCGTGGCCACAGGGTCCAGTACCAGAGCAGGAGCTTGGCTTAGACAGAGCAGTTCAGGCAGTTCCCCTGGCAGGGATAATGAACATGAACCCTACAGGCTCCAGCCACCAAACAATGGCATGAAAGGCAGCTCATCTAGACTTTCCTCTTCTGCCTGCGAGGAAGAGGCTTTCCTGACTCCGTGACACAACACCAGCCTACAGGGGGAGGACACCAAACCACTGTTTAGATAAGGAAAGCCTTTATCAAGCAGAAAGGAATTTTTAAGAAGAGCTTCCGCTGGTGGCTCTGTGTTAACAAGATTTTCCCATGAGCGGTGACGTTTTATATCTAAATGGTTTCTAATACTATAACATTCCCAGAAAAAGTATTTAGAAAGAGCCATTGGTCCTCAAAGTCTTGCCAGATGGAAAATAACAGCAATAGCTGCCTTGGTCTTAGACAAACTTCAAAGCTTTGGTGTCTTCTTGTCTGTCTCACATGAAATTGGGAATGTGCCTGCTGGAGAGTATGAAAGCACAGCATGGGTCAGTCAGTACAACACAGAACTTAGCCCCTTCCCAAGCCAAGGAATTTCATGTATAGTACAGCACAGCTTGGCAGAGTGGTGGTGGGACTGTTCCTTGCTCTTGCCCCATTTTATTAAGTGATCCTGGACACATGGTTGGTGTCCCATGTCTTGATGTGAGCCTTTTGGATCATCCAATGGATACAGGTTTCAAAGTCCAGTCCCAAGTGTCTCCTGAGATGGACTCAGATAGACTTTCCCGGATGATTTCCATGTGGGTTTAGGTCTCCTGCTCAGAGAAGCTGTGGATGTCCCATCCTTGGAAGTGTTCAGGGCTTGGTGGGATGGAGCCCATGAGCAACCTGATGTAATGTGTGGCGTGGCCCTATGGCAGGGGGCTTGGAACTAGATGATATTTTAGGTCCCTTACAACCTAAATCATTCTACAACTCTTTAAAAAAGGAACTTTACTGGAGCTTCAGTGAGGTGGTGGGTGAGCTCAGGATGCCCCAAGACCCTTACCTCAGCACCTAGGGATGGTCCTGGTTGTGCTGGGGACTTGCCAGGAGAACCAGGCAGCTTCTGTAGGCTTGCAAGCGAGTGAGATGCTGTCCAAGAGTGGAGCAGGCCAGCACACAGACTGAATGCAGGCAGAGAAAAGCTCAGCAGGCAAACAGCAGACAAACAGCATGCACGGCAAACAAACAAACAAATCGAGCAAAGGCTGCGTGAGCCAGCCAGAAATCACCGCCCCGTGCAAAGGGTGCTGGGGCCAATGGTGTGGGAGGAGCACATCTGCCTTGTCTGTGGGGAGCAGCAACTGTGGCTGGACTGAGATGGAGTGCAGATGGACACATGGACAACCATGTGTGGACACTTCTGGTTGGGTGTGTGAGACAGCTTGGGCGTGCAAAGGTGTTTGTGCACGATGAGGGTGTCCTGAGCAGTGCACCCTCGGCATGAGCCTCCCTCCATGCCTGCTGTGCCTGGCCCCACTCCCCAGCAAGGGGGCAAATAATTTGGCCATTGGGTTGAAGAGTGAAGAGGATGACACTTCCACAGAGCAGCTGAGCTCTGAGCCAAAGACCCCTGTGTGACCCATTGGAGGGAGGCTGAGCTCAACCCCCTTAACTGGATCAGAGGAGGAAGCTGTTATCATTATCCAGATCCCAAGGTGTCCCCCCAGTGGTACAGGTGGAGCTTCCTGGGTCTGTGCCCTTCGTACTACTTCCCCCGGGAGGTTTCTGGGTGATGGGCACGCAGCGATGGGTGGGACGTGCTGCTTGATCACGTCGCTGGAGTGGGATGCCTGAAAGAGGAGATCACAAAAACCTTTTCAACACTGGGAAGAGGGGAATTTTCAAAAGCACCCCGAGCGGAGGGAACGTGTGCTGTTTGGGTGTAGGACTGGATCTGCAGCACGTTCACCTCTGGCATTTGTTTTGGGCCCATCTCCTCTCCGCGGGGCCTTGGGGCAAGCAGGAGTGCCATAACAGAGAGCCACGGAGAGAGCGGAGCCAGCCAGCGGCAAGGATTTTGTTAGCGTTTGGAGGAGAAAACAGGGAATTTCCACATATGGAAAAATGTTCCTTTAAACTGTGATTATGTAAAAATACAAAGCCACAACTGATAATATCTCTCACTCTGGGGAATGATGGCGAGTGTTTGTTTCTTTAATTGCATTTAATACTCGTGAAAGTTACCAGCTTGCCACCACTGCAAGCGGAGCTCGTTTGTTGGACTGCAGCACGCACAACACCAGCTTCCTTTCCGTGCTCCTTCAGCAAAGCATTTTGCCCTGGTTATTAAAAGACAGCTTCTAATTTGCTGTGCATATTTGATTGCCGGTGCTTTGCCTCAAAATTGCCTGTAGAGGTGTGAACTAAAATTAGGTGAGTGATGAGTTTCTAAATGAGGACCCTGGACTAGTGAAAGATGGGCTGACTCCTGTTAGGCAGGAGCAGAGCCATGAGCCAGGCTCCCACTCCTGCCCTGGGTGAGCATCCTGTGTCTTAGACGGCTGCAGATGTTCTTGTTATCCCTCAGAATGGTTGTCATCCTCATGAATATCACCCATTTTTTGGTCTCAAATTTAACAATTTAACCAGAGCCTGGGAGGAAAAGTATCTCCATTGGTTTTGCATGTGCTACCTCGGGATTTTCCTTTGATTCCTGTTCAGAAGCTCCCTTCCCTTGGTATGCTTTCATCCCATGCTCTCCCGTATGGCTCCTCGCTAAGGTAAATGGTTTGGGCTGATGTATAAAGGGATGCAGAGGAAACTCAGAGTGCGGGCAGGAGCCTGTGAGAGCTGATGTGGGCTGTGCTCCTGTTGCTGCTTTAATTCATCATCACTGGAGCATGCAAAACCAGGACAGTCGCTGGAGCTGCAGCGCATGAATCACCCTTTGAAAGAAACGTGCCCCTGCGTGCTCCCACAAGCCCTCCTTCTCAAAGTGCCATTGTCAAACCTGGCTTTGTGGGAGCGTGCACTCAAACAGCTCTCACTGCAAAGGTAAATCACGTGCTGATCCCTGCCTGCAGTTTGGTGCTGCGCCAGAGAGCTGCCGAAACCTCCCAGCGAGTCACATAAATCATAAAGCAACCGCCCCGAGGGGGCTGGATTAATACCGGATCAATGCGACCGTGCCACGGAGTTATTTGATCGCTACAATGCTGGTATTGACTGTTATACACCTGTTGTATCGCTGGGGATTACATCTGTTGTAAACACGCTGTTTGATGTTGCAGCCCGTGCTAACCACATGCACCGTAATCATGGCTTGTAGCTGCTGTGGTGGCCCCAACATGCCCAAATTATGCTAATTTTCTTGTTGTGTGGGGTGGCCCGACAAAAGAGGTTTGTTCAGGGTGAGCCTGTGCAGAGGGAGCCGGAGTGCAGCGTGCCGGGGGAGATGGGAGAAGGGATGGGATAACAGTCTGCCTTGGGATGGAGATGAGTGGGGAGGAAGGTGGGAATGAAAATAATACCAGACTACAGCAGACACTGGCTGAAGGAGGGAGTTTCCCAGTTCTGGCTCAAGTTTAAGGTCTGAAAAGATGAAAAAATGAAATAAGGGTGGGCAAGTGGCTGGGCAGGCATGAGGCAGGGATTAGCTGCTGGAGGGGCTGCTGGTGATGGGGAGGAGTGAAATGAGGTTGTTCAGCTGGGGTTTCACACCACGGTGGGGTGGTGGGGCAGACTTATGGGTGGGACACTGCCACCACCACCAACAGCCTCAGCAATCCCTCATTCAGCAGTGTGGGCCTGCATCTGGTAGCAATTGCTCCTTAATGGAGCAATTTTGAGTTCACACCAGTGGCTCCCAAGACAGCAGCAAACCTTTCCTTGCTGGGTGTATTTTTTGGTCTCTGTTTTGGCAACTTCAGCCTGAGAGATGAGTTACCTCATGCCGACAACTTCCCTAATCCTCATTTTTTCTGTCTCAGGCACCGAGTTTCTCCCCACTACTTCTGCTTCCTGCCCAGAGAGGAGCCAGGCTTTCTCCAGAAATGGTCTCCACAATATCCCTCATTGGACATGCTGATGGCAAGACTGCAAATCAGCCTCTCTACCCAGTGCTGCCCTTCCAGCTGAGCATCCAACACAGATGGACCTAATCCCCTGCATATATATTAGCCATGTCATGGCTTCAGTGTAATGAACAATCTGTCCATGCTTCCAGATGGTGGAGCAGAGCAGGACACCCTTCCACCTCCTATATCCATGTGAGGGCAAAGGCCAAGGGTGTGTGATTATTCTGTTCCCACATGGGGACGTGCACTCCCTGGTCCCCTGGGAGCATAGTGCTATTGTGGTAACAGAGCTGAGCTGGGGAAGGGGGGATGAAACTTTTAGGATTAGAGTTCACATCTTAAAAAAATTCAAACAAAAAACTCAAATAGGGTTTTTGTGAAACCTTTACTTCAACATTTTCTATAGGCCAATAGGTCTAGCCAATATCTACCATTTCCTAGATTTAACTATTTCTCCCTCTTTCCATCTTACCCTTCCATCTTACTTCTTTTTTTTTCTTTTCTCCCCCAGCAACATCCCAGGGGCAAGCCAACAACAGCTGGAAAAGCCATACAAACCTGGGGAAGAAGACAGTGCAGGAGCCATTCCCAAATATTTCAAAGTTTTTGGGTTGTAGTTTTTGACCAGTCCAAAACATTATTTACCTGAAACTGAAGAAGATGATGCCAAGACTTTTGAGATCAAAGGGATAAAAAGTCAATATCATTTTCAATCCCTTCCTGGAGGTTCCTAGAGAAGGATACTCAGAGCTGGCTGCCTGACACGTGTTCAGTGATGTAAGTTATGGGAGGATAGAAAGAGAGAGAACAAGGGTGATATTTTGGAAGAAGCAGGTGAAGAGAGAAAGGGCACCTGAACAGGCTCTGACCTGAGAGGGTCAGGGGAGAGAACTTGGGCTGGCAGCAGCCTGGGGTTCATGGCAAGCCCTGACTGCATTATTTGAAATACAATATTCAGGGTGAGACAAATGACAGATGAAGAGGATGAAAGTCCATCTCCTAACCCAACCCCTACAGATGATTCAGCGGTGGAGCAAGAAGGGCTCTGATCAGGTGAGAAATGCTGAGAAACCCCACCAGCTCTGAAGCAGAGCACCTCAGCTCTCATCCCACCCAGGTAAGCACAAGCCAGGGTGGGGAGGGCCCTGGGAACTGTGGTGTGCAGGTCTGGGTAGGAGCACGTGGCATTGTGTCACGCTTGGTTTCCTGCCACCTCTCCATTCATCTCTTCCTGCAATCTTTTCCAGTGTGTCAAGAGTGCATGTATGACTCTGTGTCATCTTTTCTGAACTTTGCCTTGGGATTCCCAGTTAGAAATGTCCTACAACTCTTGTGATGCCCTGGAAGTATCATCAGAGCCCTTTAACCTGTGACATTTTCCACTGAACTTTTTTTTCTTAAAACAACAAAGTTTGGCTTTTACCCAACATCAACCCCTTGGGTACAGCACCCAGCAGTGAACGTCCCAAGGACAACCTGACACACTGTGCAAATTCTGAGGTCCTTTTTGCTGGTCCAGGCAGTGCAGAAGTACTAGGACATGCCCTCCCAGGATGCTCTGGCTCTTCCTTATGCCAGTACCTGACACGTGGGCACAAGTCTTGCAAGCCTGGCTTCTCCTGGGTAGTGATGTGACTCCCCAGAGCAGACATACAGTTTAACTGCTTCATGCCAGGAAGGACATAGATGGGCTTTTGCTTTCTGGGAGCATTGACTCACACTTGGAGGCACCAGCATCCTTCTTCCATGCTGATGCCTTACATCAGAGCTCCCCATCCACCCTGGTATCCCAGCAGCCTTTCCTCATCCATCCCCTTATTTCCTCTCTCTGCGTACCTGGGCTCTCCATGTGCTGCAAATATGACCATGGCCCAAAAAACCACATTCCCATTTGTCCTGTCCTCCCTCTCCCGTGTCTCACCCCCCTCCCCCCACCTGGGGATGAATGAGATGCTTGCTGTGGCTGCAATATATCATTCTTACTATTTGTTATGAGGTTTTAATGAGTGCGGAAGATTAGGATGTTTGCAACAGCGTAACAATAAAATACATATCTCGCTCATTCCTTGCCAAAAAGTACTTACAAATAATAAAAGTGAGGCTAGCTGAATGCATAAATCTCCTTTCACAAGCCCCCACCCACTGTGCAATAATTAGTACAAAGTGCAGTGCTAATAGATCATCTTACTTGTGTGGGAAACTTGACATTATGCTTTGTTTATATTATCCCTTTGGCAAGAATCTGCATGGCAAATCCTGGCAGCCAGCAAACAAGAGGCTCTCAAGGAAGGTTTCCAGACTGTCGTGCAGAAAAGCAAGCCACAGGATTGCGTGCTGGTCAGGATGCTGAAACCAGCTGGGGAGCTGAAGCGTTAGATCCAGCTTTTATGGAGTGGAGCTACCAAGTTTCCAGCTGACTAGGAGCAACATCCTGCGACTGATTTGCAAAGGGCTGTTCCCACCCCAGCCACAACAAATCAGTGTGAACCTTGGCTTCAGGATGGTGCCCTTTGCTTAATTATATATTCAGGGCCCAATTTACCGCCTGGGCCTCCTAATGGGAACAGACGGGGTCGCCCAGACTTGAGACAGGCACCGAATACGGCCCCTGCAGTCTCTGGCTCTGTAAGTAGAGGGTTTTCAGCCAGTGCCCAAATAGCTCCAGCTCCCAAGACCTTTCTCCTCCACTCAGCCCCTACAGAGACCTTGGCTGATGTGGGAATTACCTCTGCTGGGACATCTGGCTCTGTCCCATGGTCCAGGGTTGCTGCAGTATGACTTGCCCAGGGCATGAAGGTGTCTCAAAATGCTGTCATTAAGCACAAGGGCTGCCCTCAGCTCTCTGCTGACTGAAATGAGCTGTAGGTCAATGTGCTGGGTGGAAAGCCAGCCCTCACCTCCCCATGCCTGTGACTCTTCACCCCACAGCCCGTTTCTCGTTGGGCTCAAGACCCTCCCTTTTGCTTGTTTCCCCATCCCAGGGAGCAGTGGAAAAACCAGAGCCCAGTTCTTGGACGTAGAGATGCATTCCTGCCCAGTGAATCACAAACCATTAGCACCACAGGTCCAGGTATACTCACAGGAGGGCACGTTGTGGAGAGTTTCTTGCCAGCTGGGAGAATGGGGAGGGGAAGCTTTCCTTCCTTTCCTTGAGAAACTTGGGAGTCACCTGCAAGCTGGCTACTTTGGCAGTTCAGTGAGGGAGTGCCACCAGACAGGATTTCTCCCAAGGACATATCCCAACAGTGAGAGCTTGTGTTTGCAAAGGCCTTACTGCCCACCACCCAGCACCTTCCTCTGATGACAGTCTCCCCAGATTTGTCCCAGGAGAATTTTTCCTGTATGCCAAAGGTCTGAGCAGTAACAGAAAGACAACAAGGCTGAGCTACATGCTTCCATGTGGGATTTTCTTCTGCTGTTTCAAGAAATGCCTGCACAACATGCTCCACTAGGTCCCTGTGTTCTGCCATGGGTGGTCCTGGAGCATCTCCCTCTGGCTCAAGCTGCCATTGGGGTGTGCCCCAATGTGCCCTTCCTTCTGAAGGGCTTCCAAAGTACTATCCTGTGAGATGAGCCAATCTGCTGGACAAGCCCCGGCAGCCTTTCCAGCACCAGGTGTGGCTCAGACTCCACCTCTGAGCAGGCATTGGCCTTGCATGTCCACATTCACTCCTGCTCCACTATAGTCCCAATATGCACTTAGTTTCCCGCTTCCCTGCTGGACCCCTCCTCACTGCATCCCACCCACTGTTCTTGCTCAAAGCTGGCCTTCAAAAACCACTGAGGCTGTCCTGATCTGTGGCTGGGGAATGGAGGCAAAGTGTCTTATCCAGATGGAGAAGTGTCTCATCCTCCTGGGAAACACACAGCAGAGTTGCCTAGTGCAGGCCCCTCTCTGCCCTTCTCCTCCATCTCTGTGATGAAATCACCAGGAAAGGGAAAAGGTTTTTACTCACAGGCTCAGTGGACATATTCACTTGGAAATTTTCACCCTGCTTGTTTTTTTTTTTTTAATTTGGGTGTTCACTATTCCATGGGATCACAGCAGTGTCTTCTGCTGCTGGAAGAAATCTGGTATCAACTCCCTGACTTTGCACGGTATTTTTAAAGCCTTGAAAAAAGAGTTGACAACTGTGGCCCCAACACGGGCATGACAAGAATCTTGCTTTGTAAGGTGTTTTTCAGCAGGGAAGAGTATTTCAAGCACGTCTTCTTCCATGCCAGAGCCAGCTGCTAGAAGCACTGCAGAGATATTCCTTCTCTTTATGCCGTCGGGCTCAGGGAATCCCGGTAACGTGCGAGTAATTCCGAACAAAGTGTGAGGCGCAGAAGCAGCAGTGCTGTGCTGATGAGGCTGGTTCAGGCAGGGGGAACTGGGCAGAGCCCTGACATTTCGGTGACTGGTGAGGTTATTTGAGGGGAAAGCGCTGGGAGCCCGGCGTCCGGCAGCCAGTGCCGGCAGCAGCCGCTCCCGCTACCCGTGTTGACTCCGCTGGCTCAGGACAATGGCAAATGGGCTGAAACACTGACAGTTTCCTCACAGACTCTTCCCAGAGTTACTAAAATTAACCTTTTTATTCCCCACCACTGGAGAAATATAAAGCTTTTACTTCCCTTAACCTCTCTTTCCCACCCAGTGGGCAAGGAGTTTGTCAGTCCTACAGTTAAAATAATATATTAAGGATTTCCAATGGTGCAAGTCAAACTTCACATTTCCTAATGATTCTAGATGCCTTTTTTGTCCTCAGACATTTCAAGTTAAACCTCTATGAAACTGACCTTTTGGCTTGTCATCCTCTGTAAGGACCCCAGAGATGAAACACTTCTTTCAGTCTGTCACTACTGTCCGTAGTCCGCCCCCCCTTATTCCCCCTCCTCTATTTTATCAGCAAGAACCCATAATTGAGCCCCTTGACAATAGCAGGACTGTGCATTTCTTTGTCAACAACAATGGGCCGTCCAAGTTCATTACTGGAGATTGTTTAAAAATTGATTCATGGGCCAGTAGTAGTAGCTTATTATACAGCATAAGTGACAGTGTGATCTGGATGGAGGCCGAGTCATTCTTGACCAGTCATGTCCAATTAGAAAGAACATTGCACACATTCCTGTTGGAGCCACATTAATGAATTAGTCCTACCACAAACTGAGAGAAGCTTGCAGGACCCTAATACCTTTTGTCCCTAAGGATAATTCAGTAATTTATAAAGAGAACAGCGCGAAGCACATTAGCAAAAGAATAGTAATCGCGGGACTCAGACAGTCCTTACACTTGTCCTTCATTTCAGGTTTCCGGGGAGCTCCGTTCCCTCCGAGCTCTGTGTCTCCCTGGAGAGCACAGACCTCTGACAGCCCTCCCAGGGCTGTGGTGGCAGTGCTGGTAGTGACCAGGGCTCCACAGGCCTGTGTGCACCTGAACTTGGGCCAGCATCTGGCATCCAGGCTCTGCTTCCCAGGATAACAGGGCAGCCCAGGCCCATGGTATGTCATCATCACGCAAAAGTCACATCCAAGTGCATTATTTTATCCTGGTGCTTCCTCCTTGCTCTGCCAACAGCACTAGTGTAACTCCACTGTGTCAGCAGAGTTATGTCTGTCTGACACCTTGGGAAATGAAAGAGAGGAGCAGTCAAGGCACAGTTTTCAAGTTTAGGGGTCTGGAATTGGTGTTTAAGGTCTTAAATCACAAAGCTGATTTTGAGGCGTGCTGGAATCAATCTCACTTGAAGGCAGCAGCTCCATGGGACCAGGAGGCTTCAGGGTATTTAGGACAGTCTGTGTGTGTAAAGTTCTTGCAAAGGCTGTGTTGGGGAAAAGACGGAAAGAGGTGAGTTTGTCCAGGTTACCAGGTGCTGACCAAGCCCATAAGTGAGAAGCTGGGAATGCTGGCAGTTGACATCTGAGGGATGCTGAGGAATTTCTGCTGTGGGTACAAGCAAATGCAGTTAATAGATGGAATTATTTCAGCAGAAAACACTTTGACATAAGAACTGCAGGAAAAGGGAACTGGAAATAGTATAAACTCCCAGCCAAGGGAAGGTTAGCAATCTTCTCCATTACAAAGCTGACTCCCAAGAAGAATCCCCCTCCCCAGGAATGTTTACCAGTTAACTGTACAAAGCACAGTGTAGTGTTACCTACTCAGGGGATATGATCACAAGCACTTACTGCTGCCACTGTCGTGTAATATATAACAAATTCTGACGTGGAGAAAATTCTGCCTATTGCTCAGTAAATGTCCTTCATTAAGGGCCACAGAAACCCATTAATGGTTGGCCTGCATGTCCTCAAGTAGCATAAGTGATAATAAAGGTAATAGCAGTACAGTAATGTCATCTTCCTAATGACATAATAATAGTTGGACTTCTAAAATCTACCTGTGCACATGAGAAATAAGTAACTCACAGACAGCAATACCAAGCTACCGTTATTTTAATTTAAAAATATCATCAAACTGTGTATGTTGTGGTTGTAAATGTTCATATATTGTCACTCAACAGCCTGTGACATTTTAATGCATACAACTTCAAAAGACCTGCAATTCTTATGTAGTTAGTGATCATTGATCTCTCTGTCTATGCAAGGTTTTGAAATATACAGTTCACAATATGAGCTCCATCATACTTGTATAGTTTTAACTTTGTGTAACCAGAAATGTAGTGAATGTAGATATGTAAATGATTGTTACATTTACCAGCATCTCTAAAATCAGGAGAAATAACATTTTGTCTCTAATCTTAACAAGGTCACAATTGAAAATGTGTATGGTCAAGAATTCAGAGATGAGTTTTGCTGCTAAAATGTGTTTATACATCTATTCTGAATGGAAACTCCATCACCATAAGGATGACTAAGTAAACTTTTGCTTTTGGATGAGAACAAGTATTTTTTGGACAACAGGGCATTCAGTCCTACACTATTCAACTCTGCATTCAGTCCTACACCGTTACCACCAGTAAAAAACCCCCTGAAAATTGGAGCGTACAAACACATGCTTTCATAGTAGAGTACATACAAAGTCCACACACATGCTGAAGGCTTGCTGAACTTCACAATTACATTCTTGCTCACCAATTTGATAAGACAAGGACTCAAAGGAAGGCTTCAGCTCCTTTTCAGGTTCAGTAAATTTTGAGTTTCTATCATGATTTGTAAATTTTGTCTTTTATATCCTGGTCTGACAAACTGTGGTGCACAGGTAATCCTACTGCTGCTCTTTTTTTTTTCTCCTCTGATTAAAATTGTCAATCCAAGGGCGTGAATTCTGCCATTTTCTATTTAAAAATTAAAGGAAAAAAAGGTGCAGAGACATTAGAAATCCATTTATCTAACCAATGCCTCAGTTTTTGGCATCATAACTGGTCTGCAAGGGTCTTTAAGAGTTCTATCTCCACATCTCAAGGTTGTTCCATAGGTTGGGTAGACTTTCTGAAGGTGTCCAATACTACAGACATCCCAGTGTGCTCAGCAAAACCACCTCACTGCCTCCTCACCTTCCTGCTGGAAATATTTCCTAATGGTTAAAGTTAATTCAGAGACCATCACTGTTTGTGCTGCTCTGTGGACACGGAGAACAGACCATTCCCTTCTTTTCCACTGCAGCCTTTTACACATTCAAAGGCCATTTGCCTATTTCCATTTTGTCTCCTCCTCCTTATGCTAAGCAATCCCAGTTTGTCCCGTCTTTCCTTGTAGGTTATGATTGATACAGACTTTTTTATTATTAACTGCTCATTCCTCTGCGCTTGAACTCAGACTTGTAATTAGAGCTTCCACCAGCAGACAGGAAAGGCACATACCTATGTGGAGTCTTTTCAGATTCCACCTCTTACAGTTGAGATTTACCACTCTGCTATTTGTAAAAGCTGCAAAAAAAAGCAGAGGACCTGAAGTGGGAACAGTTAAAGAGGGAAATAATCTGTTATTGAATAGAGTGTGGTGTCTGCAAGTCATCAGTGACCAAATTGGCTCTTCATCTGCAGTTAATTGCTACCTGCATTTGGATTTTACTTTGCCCTCCTTGTTAATTTTCATTGTACTCTGCATGTACATTTTGTACCGAATCATTAACAAAATTGAGAGGAACAGGATGGGCAGAGTAACTCAAAATACGTCAAGTTGCACATGAAATAGTATCTACAGTGTTTAACAAAATTATAGGCAGAGTCAATTTACTGTCTTACAGAAGTTCTGAGGAAGGGAAGTTTTCATTTCTCAAGGTGAGCTATTGACTGTCTTTTGTGTGTATTGAATATACACGAGATCCTGTCTTGTGTGATAAAAAACCTCCTCTCCTATGTGTAGGGGCTTTCACACTGTACAATCTAACATGTTTTAGTAATCAATACATGAAACAGTGTATTTCTGGGCTGGTCAGAAGCTCTGTTCCACAGCACAAGCATCAACTCTAGGCAGTCACCTCCCAAAACCAAATTGCTGATGGGCCCTTGGACCTTGTCTTAGGGAATACATAATTTTTATCATCATGTTGTAGAGGAATTCACCTGCTGGGCTGTGAGGGCTGGTGCGGAGGGAGGGAAGGGGCACAGTAGTGGCCACAGGGGCTGATCAAATTCAGAGTCCTCCCTGCCAAAGGACTCTACAACCAAAGACCATCCTGACTGAGATCTTCTGGGATCTCAGAAGATCTGGAAGCACAGAAGACAATCAATAGGAGTAAGAAAGTATTAATGTGTTCATTTTCTAGATGGGGAGCTGGCTCATAGGCATGTAGGTATCTATTCCAAAGCCACAACTTAACTCAATTTTCTGCTTATTAGCCCAGTGCTCTGACCACAAAATTGCTCTGGGTGTGAAAGTTCCCATAATGGTGAACCATCAGAAAAACAGGGTCAAACCCTCATTTGCCTGATAAAAAGAAGTGGCTGCAGGTTGGGAAGGCAGCTATGAGGCTTGGAGAGCTACCCTTGCAGTGAAAGGTGTCAAACAATCTGGTCACTTACAGTGACAAGCACATTTTTCATCTCACACCCTCCGTTCTTCCTGTGGCCATCGCTCTCAACGCCAGCTTCAGTGACAGCTGTCGTTTGGCAGGATCACTCCTATACAAAGGCTGAAGGATGATGACA
Source organism: Ptilonorhynchus violaceus (assembly GCA_013397565.1). Classification (NCBI taxonomy): domain Eukaryota; kingdom Metazoa; phylum Chordata; class Aves; order Passeriformes; family Ptilonorhynchidae; genus Ptilonorhynchus; species Ptilonorhynchus violaceus. The sequence goes on along the minus strand of VZRJ01004649.1, from coordinate 285,450 downwards.
GGGGTGATGCTCAGTCTTAATGGAGAAGTCCACACTGATGGCAAGACAAATCTCTTAAACATCTAAATGTGAAAACAGATGTCAAAAATCCCATTCTCCAGCGTGATGGATGAGGTATCCATTCTGTGATACCACAGATTCGGTGATTCTGTGGTTCACCTGAAAAAAATGCTGGATGTTGCAGGCTATTCCAGTGTGGCACTGTCACAACCACTTGAGTTAATTTTATAGGGCCAGCTGTGATAAATGACCATGGACTTCCCTCTGAAGGTGAATGACAGGGAGTGCTGGACCTAATGAAGGTCACCAAACTACTGCAGAGTGTTGGCTGTGGGCTCGCACTCACCGGGCAGGTTTCAGAGTCTCTTCTCTAGTTTTTCATGTTCTGCATACTGAATTATCACTTGGAAGATGATGAGTATGAACAAAAAATATACTAAAGGTATCTAGTCTATTTTTGCTCACTTTAAAATTAAAATTACAGGAAACCATGCAAAAGCAGTTACCTTTTAATACACAACTCCCATCCTGCTGTCTGATCAAGAATCTGCTGAAGGCACCCTACTCCATCAACACACCACAGGGCTTTTGCTGGGCATGTGCTACATCCCATTCTGGGATGGACAGACAAATGAGAGCATGCTTGGAAAAGGAGGGGAAGGAGACTGAAGTGATCTGAATCTAGGGAATTCTGAACACCCTAATTTCTGTATGAGTAGATTTCCATATTTAATCTACAGAAGCTTTTCCCTCCAGCAACAGCCAAACACACAGTGGGGGAGAGATATATATGTGAGAAGAAACTTAGATGGCTACACATATTTTGAAATACCTTAGGGTTCCACTGTCTGAAGTGGCAGGGAATTTAGTGACTGCCTCAGATGTGGAATCCAGATCAGCTACATTTGCAAATGGGTAATATTGCCTAATTATGAGTACATTATCTCCAAGCTTTCCCAGATTTATCATATTAAGAAGTTTTAAAGAGTGGGAACTACAGTGCAATTCCCTGGGCAGGAAGAGAGGCAGTGCAGAGCCAGAGGCAGGAGGATCTTTATCCAGACAGGTGAATCCAGGAGAGATTTTCCCAGCCTCAGAGCAGGGGGTGAATCTCAGGCAAGATCAGGACAATGTTATCTAATGTACCTCCAAAGTGTTACCTAATGTGCCTGCCAAAGCCTCCTTTCCCTGTGCTCTGAGAATTCCCTCCATACCCTCTGTGCTGGGCACTGTGAGCACTTACACACTCTGAGGGCTGAGTTTCCTCGGAGCTGATTGAGGCTTTGCCAAATGGGATTTTGTTCCCCTTTGGCGAGTTTTCTGTTAGCTGTACAGCAAGGGTGTCACATCTTTTCCTCAGCTGGGCGTGTTCCATTTGATTGCATTGAGCTGTATCTGATGGCACTAACATAGAGTAGGATTCAAAGCCTTGCAACATGTTCCAGCACAGACAGCATTATGAATTTACACACAGCGCTGTTTAGATCTCATATCGAATATCCTCTGGCATCAGATCTGAAATTAATTGTATATGGCAACCAAAGAAACGCTCTATCTGTCTGAATAACAAAAAATGAAGAGAGAAAGAGCTTTGCTGTATCACCAGCTCTGATCTGGACAAATGGCAAGCGTCCCAGCAGCCAGGCAGCCCCATTGCTGCAAGCCCTGTGCTGTTCCCACAGCTCCTTCTCTCTCCTCACACCTTCCTTTCCTCTCTCCTGCCTGGACTCCCTGTCTGCCATAAAGGGCTTTCCAGTCATCCTGGTACTGGAGTGTTTCTCCACCTTCTTGGAGATGAATAATGGTCTTGTCCATCACCTTCCACTGGTTTGGATGGTGATGGGATGTCTCTTCCTGCCTTTTACTCAACAAAGCTACAGTGAGAGCATTAGCTTAGGCACAGGCAGCAAATTTGGTAAATCCAAAATCCTCTGTGTGTCCATAGTGTGTGAAATTATGTCCTCCCCCATCAAAAATTTTCCATCCTTGGAAGGAGACCAGAATTATACCTCACCGAGGTGCTGTGTGCCTGCATGTACATTTTACATAATGCCATTAGCCCCCAGAGTCCCCTGAACTCACTCCAGACCTTCCCAATGGGATCCTCTGGTGTGGAAGGTGACGTGTAAATGTAAAACATCATTGTTGGCCTGTCTGTAACCATACAATGGGGCATTAAAATTTCGTGTTATAGTTTCTGAACACGATTTCAGACAGCGTGTTACAGGAGCCGGGTCATTGCTTTGATAGCTCTGACTGAATTGCTCGGGGCTGCTCAAGCATGCGACCCCTCCGTGAGCCGCTCTGCGCCTGACAGTGCCGCAAACCACCGGGCTCACACCGCAGCCCCTCCGGCTCCACCGCTCACCACGGACGGCTCCATGCCTTTCCCATGGAGGAGACCCAGCTGCCTGACGTCTGCTGAGACCTTGTGTCCCTCTGATTGTCCTGCGAGGGTGCCAGCTGTCCTCGAATGAGGATGCTGATCCCCCCTCCATCCCAGCAAAACCTGCAACTCCAGGCCCAACCGAGGCCAGCTGAGCGTTTGAGCATCCATTGGCATCCAGCTCCAGCTGAGCGGGGATCATTTCTCCCTCCACCCTCACCGAGGGCTGTGCAGAGGCCAAAAGGGGAGATGAATGCACAGCCAGAGCTTTCTGGCAGCCGCTTCCAGTGCAGATTAACTCAGTGCTTACCCCCTTGCTAACTCCAAGCACCTTGGACCTCCATGCTCCCCAAAGAGGCTTCCCGCTGTCCTTGGGCTGTATTTGTGATCCCCACAGCCAGGATCTGCATCCACATGGCCCCACCGAGGGAGGAATTACAGCCATGGGTCAGGCTGTGCCAGCACCTCGACCAAGCCTGTCCGGGCATCGCTGAGGGCAGCGCTGTGTGTGTGTCAGAGAGCTGGATAAACCAGAAAGTTTGGAGAACCCCAAGAGGAGGTAAAAGAAAGCCCTGTTAAATCATTGCTTTTCAAAGAACCTACCCTGCAGCTAGCTAACTGATCCTGTTAGATCTTTCCTAAGTCAGATAAGAAAAATAATCTGGCAGTAGTCATCAAAGGCAGAACGAGGCATTAAAAAGTCCATTGTGAGGAGATCCTGGAATCAAAGGTAGAGGATTTGCAGACAAGACCGGTGGGACCCACTAGCACCAGCGCCATGGAAATTTCCACTCCCTTCCTGGTTGTAGGAAGCAGGTTTGCCCCACTGCCTTTGACTGAGAGCTGCTCTTCCCATCGACAGCAGATGCCTCCTGCCTTCCCTGTCTCACACAATGACTCATTTCCAGGGAACTGGGGATAAAGAAAGGAAAGGCAATTAAGGGAATAATCAATCCTTTGCTATTATTTCAGCTTAATGGGAAACAAGTGAAGACTGTATAAAGGTAAAGACAAGGGTCGTGATTTATTCTGGTAACACTTCCACAAATTCCTGCTCTTGGTCCTGTTGGACAGAGATGACTGGTCCAGGCAGAGGAGTGCTCTGGGCCAGACTGGCTGTTCATATGTTCTTACATTTCCTGACAATTGGAAAAATAACCAACAACTACATGGTGCTTTAGACCACTAACTTGCCCTCACACCACCTTTTGAGGTAGATAAAAAGGGTATCACTATCTTCATTTACAGCTGATGAAAATGGGATTAAAATGTTCCCTGAGATGCTTTATCCCTTGAGCAGGTTGAAGCTGTGTGGTTCTCACCTGTGCCTGTGTCTAAGCAATGCCTAAGCCAGAACTGGCCGAGGAAGACTGGGGCCCTCTCATTGAAGGCCTGAAGATGAGATGAAAGAAAAGACAGGACAGAGCAGCAGAAATGGGAGCTGTACAAACACCAGGTGTTGCCAGAGGATCCACCTCGTGTCTTGCCAGAATGCCCATGAGCCAGAGATCTTGTCTCATGTTGCCATATGTCACACGCTACGCATAAATCAGGTTGGTTTTGGCTGCCTGCTACTCCTCTCATAATCTCTTGTGTATCTTTACATGTATGAGTCAAGCCCTTGGAGGAAAGGGAAAGTCCTTAAATGTCCTGCTGGCATTTCCTTTGAAAAGAAACTATATCTGCCACTGGAGATGATGGAGAAAGCCGTGGAAAAAGGAGAAATACAAAGAGGAGGAGAAGCTACACCTCCAGGTTAAAATCCAAAGATAAGCAAGCAGTTACCTTTTGATTCCATTCCCTACCTGTTTGGAACTCAGCTCCAATGAAAAAAAGCCAAACAAAACAAACCACATGGCAAGAAAAACCACCATCAGTGAGGAGGAGAGAGGTTACAGATAATTGTCCGTCCTCTCCTTCCCTCTGACATGTTGGTGTTATCTTGGCTGCCAATCTAAGATGACCATGGGACTTTGTTCTTGTTTTACAGTTGTGTCAGAATGTCAGAGTTGCCCATTCCCAGGCTAAGGACAGGGTTTGTGGACATCGCCTGTGGAGTGATACTGGACATTCTGGGCCAAGCTTTGAGAGGTCCCTGCCATTCCACAAGGGTCTGATGCGCACGTGGAGATGAATAATTCAGGTCATGTATGTCAAAGCCATAAAAAGATATATTAGGGGCCTCTACAGAACTTAGCTGGAGTTATATACCTACTGTAGTTCCTATATCTTTGCTGTTACAGAGTTTGAGTCCTCATTTCCGTTCCATACTGAAAGGAAAAAGACTTGAGAAAAGGCAGCTCATGGTGCTGATGTCCCAGATGTCAAAGTGGGTAAATGTTATGGGCAGTGCCTGGGAAGCTCTCCTACCCCTGGAGTGATTGTCTGGTGTTCCAGTGGTTTTCCAAGGGGAAGGAAGAAGAATAGCCAAATCAGCTGTGGATAGACAGTCAGGACTCACCTCTCCTAATTGCAGATGTCTGTATGGTAGATGTCTGCTCCTGAGCTGCCCACCCCACCTTGGTGCCTCCGTAGTCAACAAAGCCAAGCAGGGTTTGTTTCATCAGTCAGATGCAGATGTTGAATTAAAGAGGCTCTGAGAAATCCAGTTTCTCTCCCTTGATGAGAAGAGAAGCCTGGGGCTGGCTCAGATCGAGCAGGGGGCTGGGCAGACACCTCCCTGTGATCAGATGAGCCTCACCTATTTGGCCCCTGAGCATGGGGGGGTATGAGCATGCTCCTCCTGAGCAGGAGCTCCCTGGTAGGTACTCCAGGAGCAAAAATAATTTTCAGGAAAAATGAATCTCCAGATACAGCAGGGCCTGCTCAAGAAGCCTTCCTGGAAATGTTGCCCTTGTGTCCACACCAGCACAATCTCAAGTGCCTGGGGCTGGCAAAGTCCCACCTGCAGGAGAGACTGGAGGCAAAGAAGCTGCAGAGGCTGCCAAGGACCAACAGGGCCATTGGCATTAGCAGCTGCTGCCAGCCAGAGGAGGGGATTGCTTTTAAATGCCAGAGCCTGGAAACAGAAGCTTTTCTTCAGACAGGGTTCATGTTTTCATTTTTCCACAAACCTTTAAGTCCCTTTAGAAGCTGGTTCAGTCTTATCTCACTGTTTTCTCATTACAAAATTGTCATGAGTAATTATTAGTTTAAAAAGCATTTTTTATTTTTTTGCTAATGGAAAAAAATATCAAAATCAAACATTTTGGCTTGAACCACTATTTAGTGCATTAAAACATTGAGATTTTGGAAAAATGTATTGAAAATATGTCCACATGCTGACTCTTGCAATTTATAAACATTTTGCAGGTTGTAATTTCCAGGAAAATGATGGTATGTGGGCTTTTCATTCCAGTTTTAGGAATAAATAATTGACACAAGAGAATATCCTGTAAGTGGGAAATTCTGGTTTCTAAGGAGGTGTATTCATGACTGAACCAACTATTGTGCAGAAAGCCATAGTCTGATTTGTGTAATGACCCTCACAAATACTATTGAGAGATCTAGTGTATTTATACATAATTATAATCAAATAGTGACTATTCTCCATCATTTATAATGTCTTTCATTATGCCCTCAAAAGAGCTTGTAGCATTTGCTAAACTAAAGTGCTCTCACCCTCTGTTCCTTTTAAATATTTGAAGCTATTTTAAACTCCCAAGGGAAGGGATTTAAATTATCAAAAGAAAAAAATAATGATTTTTTAAATAAAACGATTTTTCTGATGACTGCTGTTCATATGAATCAAGAATAGTTTCTTAGCTGGGTTTTTGTTTACCAAACTCACTTTTCCTTGCTCCATGCTAATTATGAGGATTGCTAGATTATGCATTTGGAGGTTTTGTTTAATTGTTTGTTTCCAAACAAGGCTGAACTATCTTTGAGAACACTTGATAATGAAAATTTACCTACTCACCTTCTTACCTGAGTCACTGACACCTCTTTGCAACAAGCCTTGCTTTCTTACTCATTTCCACTTTCCATGGCCCAGAGATAAGATTAGAACCCAACCAAAGACCATTTAGTCAATGCTTTTTATAGTATTTCATCTTTAAAGGCTCCAAAACCCAGCCTGAAGATATTTAAACATGAGAGTTTTAGAGGTTTATTGTGTAATTACTTTTGCTCCGTACGCAGGGTAGAATTATATCAACATTATTTTAAGTGAGCACACATGGGAAAATCATTCTGGAAGTGTCTTAATACAAGAGGAACATTTTCTTTGCCATCATGCAATGAATCAGGGAAAACTTCAAACTTGATAAGAGTCAGGTGGAGATTTTCCTTAATCTGGTTTTATATTATGTGATGCTTAGCAGGGCATTTCTAGATCTCCCCTCAGGAGCATTAATTAGAACAAATGCAATTAGTCTATGGCATCCTTATTAAGGCAAAATTCTTACATTAATCAGTAGAAGTTCTGCTGAATTAAAGGATTGTCCCAGGTCTTGCCATAAGACAATACTGAGTTGGCACAGGAGCCGGAAAGGATTTAGAGGACAGAGCCAGGAAAATCTGCTGAACCACAGGAGGCATGAACAGAAACTTGAAGTTTTGGTACCATCTTTACCCTGTGGAGGATCTTGTGTGCAGTGGTTGAGTTCAGGTGCCTTCAAGGGAGTTTGTCATAGAGCTCATCTGCTCATGGAGGGCTCATCTGTATCAGCCAACTGGATGAGCTGAAAACTCCCACACAGGCGGGATTGTGACCTCCTAGGAGGTCCAAAGAGAAGGGTTGCTGGCCAGATATTGGGATTCTGAATGTTGAACTCTTTCCTGCACAGTTCCTGGGGTGCTGCAGGAAAATGCCAGGTGAATACTCCCATTTCACCTTTTGAGCTTGCACTGTGACCTGGCCAGGGTTCACCACAGGCTGTCAGGGGAGGTCTCACTTGCTGTAAATCTCTTTTCCTCAGCATTGCCACCCCAGTCAGAGAAGGGAGAGCAGACAGTAAGACTGGCACAGCGCTCTGTCCCATCTTCCCCCACAGAGCGGCAGATGCGAGGTTGCCCTGAGTCTCATGAATCTCATGAGAATTCATGAGGAGACAGCTCTGCCTATCACAGCATCACCTGGGTTGGAAGGGACCACAACTCTGGTCCTATCTCCTGCTCCAGCCAGGCTCAATGCTGAATTCAGACCCTCTTATCCAGCAGTAGTGTAACCAACAGGGCTGCAAGAAAATGGGGTAAGTACCCTGCAGTTAGGATGCAGCTCAACTTTCTCTGAGAGCACACCTCTCACTCTTCCTGCCCTCCAGGCAGATACATTTTTTACTGGGGAGATGGCCTGACTCCAGCAATGTGATCCCTGTGATAGGCACTTGCCCTGAGGGTGCCAGCATTGCCCTGAATGGAACTTTTGAGACTGGGGTCTGAGCTTGCAGTGCTTTTCTGCTCTTTCAGCACAGACAGCTCTTCTCTGCAGCTTCCCTTGGAGATCAATGAAGGGCAGGAGGAAATGCATCAATCTGGTGGTTCCATCCAGCTCTGAAAAGCCAATGCATGAAAAAAGTTGGGTGGGAAAGACTGGTTTTGTTCCTGGAGTAATGTTCTTGGGGTCCACTTGAGGGAATAAGAAAAGCAACTTTGTGTGTGTAAATCCCACAGTGGAGGATCCTGTTCCCCAAAAGGGTTAATGCAACCTCTCTTTTCCCCCAATAGCTTCATGGTCCTAACAACTTTCATTGTGAAATGGGTGCAGGTGTGGGCTATGCTTTGTTGATCACAATCCCTTTTGCAGAGGAAGCTTTGAATATGTTTGACATAATCAGCTCACAGCCTTTGCCCGCACTCTTTCATAAACAGGCCATTTTCACATCCTTTTCATGGGATCCGACAAGCGGAAAAATAATTAATGTTACCTCAGCCTAACAGTGACCCAGCTTTGATTCAAAAAGACGGCATGTTGCATAAACTAACCATTTAATTGAGTGATAGAAAAAGCCCACATGTATCAATTCTGCCTCCACGTATTATGATTACTGGGGCTTTGCAAGGATTGTGCTCCCTCGGTCATAAAGCAGAGCTTAAATTCAAGCCCATGAAGTGGTTTCAGAAGGACTGATTGAGCATGAGCTGGGGATTATCTGTGTTTACTGTGGCAGGACCTGGGAGCAGGGGAATATGTGGGTACCCAGCCATCGTGGCGCATGTTCAGGTTGTGCCCAGGCTGTGTCACGTGTCCACGTGGGAATTGACAGTGGCCAGATATTATCCAGCCATGGGATATTTGGGATGCTGATGGCACTACACTGCCACCTTGCCATGACCTCAGAGCCAAAGCTCACTGGTACATCCCACAGTTATGACTACGCCTAATGTGAATAGGACAGAGTCATCCTTGAGGTAACCCATCAAAAAGAAATGTCCAAGATGAATTTCAGTTAAATTGAGATAGGGTCCTGAGGTAGCAGTGACTCCTCTGGTAGTCTTGTGAAAGGCAGGTCCTGCTTGAATAACCTGATGTCCTTCTATGACAAGGTGACACGCTTAGTGGATGAGGGAAAGGCTGTGAATGTTGTCTACCTGGACTTTAGGAAAGGCTTTGACAGCATTTCCCACAGTGTTCTCCTGGAGAAACTGGCTGCTCATGGCTTGGACGGGTGCAGCGTTTGCTGGGTGAAAAACTGGCTGGATGGCCTGGCCCAGGGAGCAGGGGGGAATGGAGCATCCAGCAGGCAGACTGTCACAGCTGGTGTTCCCTAGGGGAACATTTTGGGAGCCAGTTCTTTTTAATCTCTTTATCGATGATCTGGACGATGGGATTGAGGGCACCCTCAGTCAGTTTGCAGAGGACACCAAGTTAGGTGGGAGTGTTGATCTGCTGGAGGGCAGGAAGGCTCTGCAGAGGGATCTGGACAGGCTGGATCCACGGGCCAAGGCCAATGGTCTGAGGTGCAACAAGGCCAGCTGCTGGGTCCTGCACTTCCACAACCCCTGCAGAGCTCCAGGCCATGGGCGGAGTGTCTGGAAAGTGCCCAGCGGAAAAGCACCTGGGGGTGCTGGTCAACAGTGGCTGAACATGAGCCCAGGTGTGCCCAGGTGAGCAAAAAGGCCAATGGCACCTGGGCAAGTGATTGTCCCCCTGTACTCAGCACTGGAGAGGCCAAACCTTGAATCCTGGTGCTCAGTTTTGGGCCCCTCACGTTGAGATGCTGGAGAGAGTCCAGAGAAGAGCAATGGGGCTGGAAAAAGGTCTGAAGCACAAGTCCTGTGAGGAGCAGCTGAGGGAGCTGTGGGGGGCTCAGCCTGGAGAAAAGGAGGCTCAGAGGGCACCGTGTTGCTCCCTAGAACTGCTTGAAGGGAGGTTGTGTCAAGATGGGAGTTGGGCTCTTCTCCCAAGTAACAAGTGACAGGACAAGAGGAAATAACCTCAATTTTCACCAGGAGAGGTTTAGATGGGATATTAGAAGAAATTTCTTCACTGAAAGGGTGATCAAACATTGGAATAGGCTGCCAGGATAGTGGTGGAGTCACCATCCCTGGAAGTGTTCAAAAGGCAGGTGGATGTGGCATTTAGGGACATGGTTTAGAGGTGGATTTGGTAGTGTTGGGTTAATAGTTGGACTCTTAGAGGTCTTTTCTAATCTCAATGATTTCATGATTCTATGACATCCAGACTCCATGCCCTATTTCAGAAGGAAGGTGCCTTCCCCTTTGATGTCCATCATCAGGAAGACAGAGGGAATGTCATCCCATTTGAGCCAGCAAGAGACAAAAAATCTCCAAACAATGCCACCTTCACGACCAGTTGTTGAACACACCACTTTACATGGTCCCTCACCAGTAATTCCAGTGCAAGTCCTCCTTGCTTCCACAAGAATTTACCCCTTCAATGTAGAGGGGAATTATTGTCCTTCCCCACAGACTGAAGAGCCCTGATACATCCAGAAAAGCACTTGGTGAGACAAATAGATGAAGCACGTTACCGGGCTTTACCAGATGTCCTCATTTGCTGAGGTAAGGCCTCCTGTGCAGCAGATGAGGGTCAAATGGAGTCAGGGCATCTTTGCAGTCACAGCCCCTCAGAAAGCTGCTGGAGAGACATGGCAGGCTGCTTGTCATGGGGGTGGTGTCAAACGCCTTCATGATTAGGTCAGGTAGGAGCAGGTACAGGAACCACTCTTCGTCTGAAACCTTTGGTGTTCCCCCAGTGGGCCATTTTGTGTCTCCAGCAAATATTATCTTTAAAGTTATCACAAATAGTGGAGATGGAGGAGCTGGGGAGCCACGATTCTACTTCAGCTGATTGTATTTAGTTTCATACCTACTAACACAGTCCTCTGTATTTAATCTCTGTCCTTTGACTCTTCACACTTCCAGGTACTGGTCACGTTTCTGGCTTGTCTGCCATGCTATTCACACTGAATCACTTTCTGTGTCTCTCACTCACTCACTTAGACTTTTTATTGATCTTTGATGAATTTTTTTTTACCGCTTTCCATGTCTTTTCAATGTCCAACCTGCTGGTGAAGGAGGGCCTGCAGAAGCACTGACCTCTGGGTGTCCACCAATGGTGGTGATGGTACCTGTGGCCACAGGAGCCAAGATTTGGTTCCTCCACTGGCCAACGAACAGCCCATGAAACACCATGGAGGAGGCCTCCACTGGGAACCTATTCGAAGGAAAGCTGCATGGCACTACAAGAACCAGACCTAGGACTGGTTGCTCCAGCTACCACACCTGTGGTCAGATGGGGCTGGGTGACCTCTTCAGGCCCTGGGGACAGATATGACCTTTCCTGCCCTCCCTGCTATGGATACTGCCCATAAAGTGACCCTGCACAGGAGGGGCTTTAACCTCTCTGCTCTTCCACTTAAAATCTGAAATTCTTCCCTTTGAAGGTGATGAGACGATGGAATGGGTTGCCCAGAGAAGTTGTGGATGTCCCATTCCTGGAAGCATTCAAATCCAGGCTGGGTGGGGCTTTGGCTAACCTGGTCTAGTGGAAGGTGTCCCTGCCCATGACAGGGGGTTGGAACTAGATGATCTTTAAGGTCCCTTCCAACCCAAACTGTGATCCCATGATCGGTCTCCAGCACTGACATGCCACGTAGAGAGCACTCCAAGCTTTACTGCTTAGTGCTCCCAGCCCAGCCTCCTCTGAGCTGCTGTCTTCCTCCATCACGGGGCCTTTGCCCAGATTGCAAGAGAGTTGTGCTTTCCCTGGAGATGTCTGCAACAGGGCAGCTTGCCTGGCTGGGCTGGGGTGTCCCTGTGAGCTCCTGAAGATGAGAACTGAGGCAAGAAAATGACCAGGCACAGAGATGGGCAGCAGAAAACAGGTCTGAAGTGCTGTTTCTGTGTAGTGACATTCAAAATATTTTGTGAGGAAACTATTCAGTGTTCAAAACACAAAAACCCTACAGTGACAGAGGAGGGACTTGCTTAGACTCCAGTGAGTGCATCAGTGACACTCCTGCAGCCTACCTGCCAGCTCAGGGAGTGCATGCTCCTCACACCTGAGTCACCTTCATTAGTCCCTAACACACACCAAGTGCCTCTCTGCTTTGTATAATCAGCCACTGAATACCTCCCATTCATTTGCATTTGGGAAGTCAAAAGGCTGCAGACTATGATGGCTCTTAAGTGTCTAATTCTGCCCTCATAGGAATAAAGCAGAGACAACATGAGCAGTTCTTAGTTACTCCTTGGAGGGAGACAGCCAAAATCCTGGCTCTGGTGAGGATTCATCCTCAGCTGGAAACAGAATATGCCTGGAGGCACGAACTGTGTAAAGGCAGTGCCATCACGTTCACCTTTGTTTAGGAGGAGGCCACGGATTTCATGCCCTGTGGGGATGGCAGCCTGCTCGAGGACCGACCCTGCCAGCCCTACTTACGGCAGGTATTACCTTACCCTGCCTGTTCCTTCCCGCAGAGCTCTGACAGAGTAGGATGCTCTTCAAGGTGAAGCTGTGCGTGGGGGGATCAGCCCCTGGTGGAAGAGTTTTAATGTGAAATGAGATCAAACATCAACGCCACACCTCTACCTCCAGCAGTTTCAGCCTACACAAGAAAGGGAAACGTGCAGAGGAGCAGAGTCCGGGTACTGGTGTAACTCCTGTAAGGGGTTAGAGAGAAAAGAGGAGGGAAGGAAAGGGAAGGAAAGGGAAGGAAAGGGAAGGAAAGGGAAGGAAAGGAAAGGAAAGGAAAGGAAAGGAAAGGAAAGGAAAGGAAAGGAAAGGAAAGGAAAGGAAAGGATAAAAAGATGAAGAAAAAAAGAAAAACTACAAAAAAGTAAAAACACAGAAAGGAAAAAAATAAAAATAAAAAAAAATAAAGGAAAGAAAAAAAAGAAAAAAAAAGAAAAAGAAAAAGAAAAAGAAAAAGAAAAAAAGAAAAATAAGGAAAAGAATGTCTGGAGCTGGAAAGTAAATTTGGCTCTCTGCTAATGCCCATGGACCTAATTGGATTTATTGCCTGAGAGCAGGAAAACTTGAAAAGATTATGGAAAGAGAAAAGAATTTTAAATTAACACATACAGTACATTTCAATACAGGTGGCAGATGTTGTTAAGATTTAAAGATTTCCTTAAATCCTTGAGATTTAAGGAAAAATCTTTGTAAATCCAGAAGGGATTTAAGTCCAAATGTGATTTGGTGTTCCCAGTCCTGCTTTTTCTACCCCAGGCAGGTGTTGAAAACACGATGTGAAAGGATAGTTTGGGAGGGTCTTCCTCCCCTCGGTTGAAAACCTTGAGCAGAGTGGAGGAAAACACAGAGGACTCTGCCCCCACTGGCCCCCGGCAAGGAAGAAGGGAGATTTTCCCTTCCCCTCCTGGCACTGGTGGACTCCAAGCAGCAATGCCACGGAAAATCTGCGCTGGGCAGAAGATAAACCTGCCTGCATCCTTTCAGTGAAAGACAACTGGAGCAACTCACTGGTTAGGAGGGTCCATGCAGGCTGTTCCTCTTCACTGCTTGAGCAGCATTTCACAGTCAGAGCTACTGAATTCCATTTCTTGGTGTCAGTCAGTCACCCTGGGCCCAGCGTGGTTCCCTGTGCTGCTTTCAGAGAAAATGAAATTGTCCATACTGTGAATAGCGGGATGCATCCCAGGGAATTTACATCAGAAGAGGGACTTGGCCTCATTCCTTCAACAATTAGAGAAACACAGTGGCTCCTCGAGGTGTTGGAGCAAAAGAAAAAAGACCTCTTCCATGGGCAGTGAAATGAATGAATGGTTCCTGATGAGTTTGTCTTATCCTGGTTAACCCCTCCTTCCCTCCACATCTCCCACCTTGCAGCAGCATGTCCTGGTGAAGTACAACTGTTTCCCTGCCCTTCATGCCCTTGATGATTTTAATCATACTTATTGTACTGTGAAGAGGGAATTGAGCCACCTAAAACACGTCTCCATTGGCAGTAGGGATCTAGCAACCACTTCATCCATTCCTGAAGAAAACCTAAAAAAAAATAAAAAAAAAAAAGTGGGTGCATCACCCCAATTTCTCTATTTCAGTTCAAAGTGTGGTTAGCTCAGATGTAGACATCTGACATTGTGCTGGAAACACCTGAAGCTGGTGAAAGCAACCCCACTGTTAGAAGGAGCTGAGGGGTTTTGGTGAGGATCTGGCAGCCAGGTGTGCAGGTGGGCAGGCAGGGCGGGGTGCAGCTCTCAGGTGAGACACTGGGCCACACGTGTCTGCAGGTGGGTGTCTGTGAGCGAGCGGGGGGCCCGGGTCCTGTGAGCAGCAGGGGAAATTGGCTCTGCACGGTCAGAGGAGCCCAGGGAGTGTCACACCTGAATGTCTGGCATGAAGTGAGCTGGGGCAGTTCCTCCTCTGCAAATTGAAGTATTTTCCTAGGCTTATTGAACCAACACCTCCCAGTAGCTGAGGGTCCTGTCATGGTGACTTGGCCAGTTCAGAAGTCCAACTCCAACTGCTTCCAGCACCCTCCTCACAGACACTCTGGGCATCCACATTTTTCTAGTGAAAACAGATTGCCAGTGGCAAGGAGGAATGCAGCATTCCTGCATCCAAAGCAATTCACCAAACCAGAGATCAGGAGCTGATCTGTCCACCAAAAACCGGGGGGAAAAGTCCCCCCAGCCCTTGGGAACAGGAAGAACAGATGCTCTCAGCGCATTGCAGCGTGGAGCTGCACAAGTGCAAGCAAGGCTGCTGCTTGGAGAGAGCTCAAACTGGGTGGAATCAGATTGGTATCACTCCTGGATGCAAAGATGTTTGCACTGGGAGTAGGGAAGGGACCTGAACTGCTGTAATTAGATTATCAGATCTCCAGAGCAGGGTTCAGCTCATAAGGCATTTTAACCCTTTCTTCTAATATTGTGGTGTGCAAACTAAACTTCACCACTGCAAAACCTGGGCAGATTCGTAATGCGTGGAAAGGGATCACAAGTTTCTGGTCACTGCAGTTCTTTGCTGCTGGTATTATTTATGGCAGGTTTAGCACATTTGCAGTTGTTCTGTGGTTAAGACCAGGCCTTACACATTACAAAAATCCCTTGGGAGAGAACCAGTCCCTGGATGTGCAGGTCAGTCAGGGAGTTTGGAGGGAGGAAGATTGAATGCTGCAGGATTTCCACAGCAGGACCAATATTCCCCCAGCAGCACCCATGCCTCTGTGTAAAGCCACTATGGATAAGATTTAGGCAAGAAATTTTGGGATCTGTTGTGCTTTTCCAGCACCAAGGAAGGCTGAGTCTGGAGCAATGCCAGAGCATTTCAGGCTGACTCAGCAGGGACAGTTTAGCGATGGAGGCATTGCAAAGCATGGATTTGACACCTAACTCTGCTGTGGCACTGTGTGACCTTTAACAAATCGCTTTCCCATGATGTTCCTTGACCCCTTGCAGTAAAATGGGGCCAGTAACACTTCCTCAGTCATACTTGTCTCTTTGGATTGTCACCTTTTCAGGGTAGGGAATGAGGTTTCACACTGTGACAAGCAGCTGCTGTCTGGAATGAAACAGCATTCAGAGTTATGCTAAATGACCTTGACATTCATGACATGCTCATTGCTATAGTCTTCCCACTGCTCACATATTCCCTGTCAGGGACAGTGAAAATAAATACCATCCCCCGTTTCATTATAATAAACGCATTCCCTGATTCCTTAAAGGGTCTCCTTGGTTTCTTGTCAGGTCTGCTTCCCCACCGTGCTGCCAAGGATAACGGGCAAATGTTGGAGAGGAGGAAAAAAATAATTTTTTCTCCACTAAAGTATGACAGCTTTTATCTTTTGACAACCTATATTCATGTTTAGTCACACACTGCCTCAGCTGCAGAGCCCAGCTGCTCCCCATCAGCTCACATGGGTTTACGTGCAAGCAGGGACAATGTGGTCCCTGCATTTCCCATGAGCTGAGAGGTCTGTCTCAAGAGATTGTGGCTTATTTTCCCTTGCTAACTTGTGTGAAAGCCACAAACTCACCTTGTCCTCACATTTGCAGTTGTAAATCTGTTTCCCTGAACGTGAAGAAGAGCTATGGCCCAGTGAAGGGCCCTAATGAAGCTTCACCAGTGCAAGGTCAGGCTGACAGGCCTGCAGTTCCCTGGGTCCTCCTTCAAGCCCTTCTTGTGGGTGGGCATCACATTGGCACCTCCAGTTGCCTGGGACCTCCCCATGTAGCCAGGACTGATGGTAAATGATGGAGATGGGCTTGGTGAGCTCTTTCACCAGCTCCCTCAGCACTCTTGGATGAATCCCATCCCATCCCATGCACTCACAAGCCTCTGAGTGGGTCAGCAAGTCACTAAACCCAAAAACTTTATGCTTCATGAGCAGTTCTTGCAGCAGGCAAGAGAGGACACATGACACATTGATCATGTTGCATTGCTGGAAGGTGCTTGCACAGATTACAGCACTGCATGAACACGAATAAAAAAAGTAGAGTAAAAAAGCTGATCAAACCTTCCTATCCCACCTCAAAGAAATTCCCTGGCTCTACCCAGAACTGAATGAACCAAAGTAAGGCTGAGCTGCTGCTGCGTGGGAGAAGGAAAGGCTGTGTAGGAGCTTTCTTCTCCCATGAGAAAAGATGCTCACCTATGGATTAGGATGTGTTTTGCTTTGAAACTTCCATCTCTGGTGGTCGTGGTACTATTTGTAACCAGATACAAGACCCCACATGACAGATGCCCCATATCTGCAGATATCCATGCATTCCTGCTCTGGAGGAGGTCTAAAACTTGGCCTAAATTAGCTCTTCAGACTTCCTTAGCGTTGCATGAAGAGAAATAGGCACCTGCAGAGAGTAATTTGTCTGCCCTAATTTAGCCAGCTTTTTTTTTTTTCAGGATGAGACCGAATGTCCTGAAGCAAGGAGATCCCCAGGATATCTCCATCACCTCCTCCTCTGGTCTGCTTCGAACCTGCTGCTCAACGGCTTCTCTAGATGTCCGTTGTCTAGGCTAGAAGAACATTTACATGAGTATAAATGTCAAATGTAATTTGACATTGAATGGCCCTTTGAGCATCATTCACTCTGCTGAAGGAAGCCCAAGCTTGGTTCTGCTCTGTGTCCCTCCTCTGTTGGGGAGTTGAGGCACCACCCCCGTGTCTTCCAGGATCGCTCTTTGTGGCTCTGCCACCCTCCGAACCAGCCTGGGAGGGAAATGGCCCAGCTCAGCTTCACTATTTACCTTAATTAGATATAAAATCAGCACCCCTTGAAGGGTCCAAGGGCAGGTTAACCATCAGTGCTGACCTGATTTGTCACTGTTCCTGCACACGTGGACTGGCCGCGCGGCGAGAGCTTTGCTTTGTCAATAAATCCCAGACACAATGGACTGCAGGAAAGGGAGAACGATAAAACGATCCCAGGAGCTGGGGCGGATGGGGGAGACGGCTTCCTCTCTCCAACAGCAGCCAATTGCCTGGATCAGGCCTACAACTTCTAATTCACGAATGTGCAATCTTTAGCTCCTTTTATGTGTCCCCGGGCGGTCTCGTAGACACCACCTGAAGTATATTAGAGCCTGGCTGATTATGGGTCTGCTCCAAAGCCCTCTGAAGTCAGTGGGAGTCTTTCCCCTGACTTCACTGTGTTTGGGGCAGGCCCTGGATGACTATCCCTCAGGTTAGACAGTTTAATCATCCATTCAGCAGTACACAAAGCAGATCACATACACTTTTAGCCTGCATTGTATGGTGTTATGAAATGAGAAGATTATTTGATATGATTCAGAGATAGCTCAGGTATAAGGTAAAAAAAAAAATAACATCTTTGATGTTTTACATTACACTTCAGTTATTCCTTGAGGGGCAAATTCTCGTCACCTTACCCAGGTGAATATTGCGCTCAGTAATTTGGTCAAAAACATTCCATCAACCTCCTTTTTAATACAAAATGTTGAGGTGGGGGTGAGCAGGGGCGGAAATCCAGCTTGATGGAGATTTCTGCCAAAAATGACAAAAAAAGAAAAGGTAAATCCATGTTTTCCTTCTTTCATCAATCAGAAAAAAATGAAAAAGAATTGGGAACAAAAATTAGTTTTGAAGGGATTTTCTAACAGGGCAATAAAACTAGTCTTTTTTTTTCCTCAAAGCCTATGGAGAAATAATGATTTCCCAACAATTGCAGTCTCCATCTGGCACAGCTACTTCTAGTTCAGGCATCAGCTATCCATGTGCTATCAGCCTGGCTTGATTCTCACCTTGACTCTCTTTGGTCAAGCTACAAAATGAGTCTTTGTCCCTCTTATTTTGTGGGCTATTTTGGAACAAGACTGACAGGACCACCTTCCATGAATGAGTGGAGTAGAATTTAGGTACATCGCACTCAAAGCCGGCTGAGATCTGCAGGGCTTGTGGGGCCTTATCTCAATACGTCTGATGAAGATTTTTCTCTCTCTAGAAATACAGAGAGGGCAAGAGCAGGATACCTGCTGTTTTCTCGACCACTGCTGTATCATTTGAACTATTCCTAAAAATTTCTGGGAAAAATCACCCTTAGCCGGCATTAAAAAAAAAAGGCAATAAAACCTTCTGTACAGGCAGAGCACGCTGTGGCCAAATTCCACGGACTTTGTGAGCGACAGGGCAAATCAAAGCCTCCTCCTTCAGAGGAGAAGCAAACCACAATCCATGGCCAGTGGCAGTAATTGAAGCCCCACTTCTGAAGGAGTTGGCGGGCGATGAAACCCGGCGCGGATGGCTGTGTTCTGCCTCTGGAATCCCCTCCCACCGCCCCGCAACGCTGGTGTTGCTGGGGGTGGGGGGTTTAGCTTTACTGGCACAAGAGTTCCCTTTGTTGATGGGAGCTGGGTCTCCTCTAGGGGACTGGGCTGATCCAGCTGTACTGGCAGAGCCTTTGTACTGCGGAGCAGCTCAAGTGCAGACCTGCAGTGGGTGCCTGCCCAAACCTTTGCTGGCAGGTCGATAAGGCCAGCGCTGAGCAGAGTTGAACGACCCCGTGCTGGAGAAGAGCCACACGTAGGAGCCAGCAAGCATCTGTGTTACTGATCCAACACACCTCCTGAAATGCCTCTGGACTGTGCTTCTTTTCAAGCAGGGAATGCCTTTTTTAGGAATTGTGTGTGCTGGAAGAGCCACGGTCCCTGCTGGGAGTGTTGCAAAGGTACCAGGCAGCTGTGCTTGCGGTCATCAGCACAACCAGGGTTTCACATCGAGTACCACAGTTGGGGTGGCATCTCTCTTGGTGTCCAGAAAGAGTGGAGAAAACGAGCAAAGGTGAGACTTCTGCGATGCTTCACTTGACTGATCAGCAGCTGGGAACTGTGGGCTAGCCTGCATGAGATCACTGCTCCCCCAAAGCCAGAGGTTCTGTGAAGGACACATTTTGCAGCGTGATCCCTTTGGCTGCCAGAGCAGAGAGGATGGAGGTTTGAATTTGATCCTGTCTCCTAGAGAGGAACAATTCTCGGTCGACTCCCCTGGGAGCGGGCTATGCCCTGGGCTTCTGGGCCATCACCTGACCCAGGCTGGGAAGAGGCTCATTGTCATGGAGAACTGCGCATCCCAGGCATGGCCTTGGCATTTGTAGGAGAGTGGTGACTCTCAGGGTGGGACAGCAGGCTAATTGCCTTTGTCTTCCCCCTCCTTCAATCGGGGAATCTCAGTAAATCCCTAAACCCATGACAAAAGCCCTGCTGCTTTTAAGTGCCTTTCATTAAACTCAATCCTCTTGCCCTCCCTCTCCCAAGATTTGCTAAAAAGAAGTCTCTTTTATTGGCAAAAGGAAACCTAAAGGGCTGCCATTAGCTCATTCACTCGGCTCCTCTCTGCAGACTGGGTGTCTATTTGCTGAAATCTACTCTCAAGTGTCCCTTTACCTTGAGCACACCGGGGGTGGTTCCTCCGCAGGAGAGGTCACAGCCCCTGGTTCCAGCTAAGGATGTGCTTTCCCTGGAAGGAGCAGGATTTGGTGCTAATGGCTGGACAGGTGCACTGGGGACAGTCAGACCCGCCAACACCTCCCTAGAGCCCACCACCATCCCTCAGAAACAGGGCTGGAGCACTATGGTGGGTGACTCCCTGACTCTGCTCTGGCAGGTTCTGGCTATGCCCCTGCCAACCGATGTGGCACAAGGTCCGTTGAGCCATGGGATATTTGCTGAGGACATACTGCGGGGTGCAGGCCACAAATTTGCCAGATTTGGGATCCTCAGAAGCAAACATTTATGGGTACTGTGCAGAAACATACAGCTGGTGGAAGTGGCAACACGAATTTGCCATTGATTCTGGATCCTAAAATATTTATGGGTAATGCCTGCAGAAGCACAGCTGTTGGAAGTGGCAGAGGGAAAACCCCGAAACAAATCTGGGTGGCAGAACGTGAGCTGGATACACCTGAGAGCGCCACACCAGCCCAGTGCTTGCCAAGGTCTGACAGCAGGCTGGCAGAGGGGAGAAGGGGTGCAATGGTCACTTAGATACGTGAGTATGCAGTTCCTGGCTTACTTAGGGACTGAATCTAAATCTTTCAGAGGTGTTGACAATCCCTCCACTGCTCTTAGACCAAACTCAGCAGTCCAAAATCCAAATAAAGCTACTCCACACATGGTGGGATTGAACTCGAGCAGGACAAGACTGACCACCTTGTCTTTTTCCTACTGGTAGTCTGCTCTTTCCCTCCCATTATCACTACCACTGCATCACCTGAGATGGAATTAAAATCAGGAGGAATTACCCCTAAAGCCAGGAAGATGGTATCTGTGCTGGGAAGGGGTGGGGGAGAAGGGGATGAGGCAGGAGTTGCCACCCGCCCACTGGTCTCAGCGATTGCACAAAGGGCGGTTGGCCAGTGCTGGGGCAAGTACTTGGTCCCGATCCCAAGCACATGGAAGTCATCTGATGTTTCGTCATGGCTTCATTATATTTTGGATCAGGCCAGCGGTTTTCTTGCATCACTGCCCTGTACGTTCTGCAGGTAGCCAGCGAAGAGGCGCTGCCAACTGTTTTGTTTTCTGAATAGCCTGCAGGGATGGCCTTCAATCACGGCAGATGCCTGTATGTTAAGCAGCTGCAATTTCATGCTGAACTTCATTATTGGTGCTACATTCCTCATGAAGACACTTATATTTATGCTCTAACCGCACACAGCCCCCGACAAACAGCTCATGAAAACGGCAAGAGTCAGGGGTTGATTGTTTAGCATAATGGCTACTCGAGGGTGGATCGTCCCTTCCCAGCAGCAGGAAATCAGGAAGGATTCTCAGAAGCGCTGCCTGGCCCTCTAGCTGACTGGTGCCACCTCTTCAGTAGCCCACAGTGTAAGCAGGTGCAATCCCATTAGAAAAACTGATTTGCAAAACGGATCGAGCCTGCTGCTAGCTGGCACCATGCTGGAACCAGTCCCGCTTCTCTTACTGCTGCAAGTTTTTAATTTTTTTACTAAACCAGGCTGAAAAAGGACAGTTGCAATTCAGACTGCTGACAAAAACAAACAAAGAAAAACCCAAGAGTGCCCACACTGCACAGCGAGACTCCAAGAAGCTGTAAACCAGCTCAGATGTGTCTCTTTTGGGTGCAGAGCAGATTTTTTTCTGTCCCACTGGACAGATGAAATTGTTCATAAATTTTTACACCTTTTATCCCAAATGATATGAAAGAAAAGCCTGTCTCCCACGGAGTTTTAAAATACCTCAAACATACTGATGAGCAACCAGGCCAATAGCTAACAATTGTTAATATTTTATTCCCAACAGCTGTTCAGCCTGAAAAGTTTCAGTAATACACTAACAAACAAAAACAAAACCAACAAAAAAATTCAAAACAAATAAAACAAAACCAAAAAAAGGGGGAAACAAAAGTAAAATAAACTTTAACAAAGTTTAAAACACATTATAAATAAGTACAGCTCCAGAGCATAATTTACAAATATAAAACCACATAGAAACGTATGTACAGAAGAGTTACATTACGTACAAATATGTATAAAAATACCCCAGTGTTTATTCTTGTGCTAAAGCTGCGTGGCTAGAGTTATCTTTGGTACTAAGCTCAGGGAAAAAAGATTGTTTTACAAGACACGGCCCCACTGTACAATATGCCATACACAGGAAGACCCTCCGTGGGTTTGAGGAGGTTTGGGGTGGGTGTTTACACAGGGTATCCCCCTGTGCTTTGCATATTGCAGGATCAGGGCAGAAGCAAGGGCTTACAGAGGCAACTGCTGGCAGAAGAGTTTTTTTAATACATTGTACAAGGCACTTCATAAGAAATCTCTTCATTTTTTTTTTCCTGTTCTCTTCTAAGACTCACTGGATGTCTACACTTGGCTCTTGCCAATACCACTTTATGGCTATAGTTTTTCAACTTCTTGTTCTACATTCAGGATTAGAAACCCCTGAAAACGTTAATTCAGTTCACATCTGCAGAATTTAGATGGCAAACCACCACCTAACACTTTCCAGGATGGGGAAAAAGACTTTGCATCTGCCTTCTGCTGGTGTTCAAGGGGTGTCCTCATTTTGAAAGGTGAGAAGATCCGCCTTCCTGGGAGAACTCCTGGGAAGTGTCCACATTGAAATGCTGTTTGCAAAAGCGCATGGTCCTCCGTGCTGCCAGGTACGCCTGCAACTCCCATTCCCTTTGCAGCGCTCGCCAGCCGCCCCCCCAGCGCCCTACACCTCCGTTCCATCCCGCGTGTAGATGAGGCTGTTGACTGTGAAGTTGTAGTAGTGGTTGTACTGGGCTCCCTGGCTGCTGCTGCTGGGGTGGAAGGAGCTGTAGTAGGCAGGGGAAGGTCCCGCGACCCGCTGCAGCTGGTCTGGTGAAGGCACCTCCTGAGAAGAGCTGCTGGAAGGGGTGAAAGTGCCACTGCTCAGCTGTCCAGCAGAGAAGTTCCTGTGATGCAGGTCGCTGCTGAGACCCCCCGCCAGCCGGCTGCCTCCGCCGCTCAGGGAGCTCATGCCGCTGAAGAAGGTGCTGAGGCAGCTGGGGGTGGATGAAATGATACTGGAGGGAGAGGAGCTTTTGGGATGGTCCCTGGCAGAAGGTGAGGGGTCGAGCTCCGGGGGTGGGCTGTTTCCACACGGTTTGCCTGTGGCTGGGATGGGCCGCTCTTCCTCGGCCTTCAGACCTCCCAGAGAGGAGGCCGCAGACGCGGCCGCGGGCGCGTTGGG
Source organism: Ptilonorhynchus violaceus (assembly GCA_013397565.1). Lineage (NCBI taxonomy): Eukaryota > Metazoa > Chordata > Aves > Passeriformes > Ptilonorhynchidae > Ptilonorhynchus > Ptilonorhynchus violaceus. The sequence continues at coordinate 262,501 of VZRJ01004649.1, read as the reverse complement.
CTCGGAGCGCCGCTTGCGTTTGCGACGGAAGTTCCCGTTGTCAAACATCTTCTCACAGTTGGGGTCTAAGGTCCAGTAGTTTCCCTTCCCTGGTGAAAAACAGGAGACACAAGAGAGAAAGTCAATTTTTGTGGCAGCAAGCCCCACTGCTGACAGATAAGCAGCATCAATGTCTTGTCCAGCTGGCACAGAACCCACATCTCTCCTGCACCTGTTCCTCCTCCCTCTGTTGTCCAGTACATCCATCCAAAACCTGTCTCCAGGACACTACCACCTCCATTCCTCTGATACCCCAGTGAACCTTAAGACCACATGGGGGAGAACCTCCCCATCACAGAGCATAAACACATCTACACCTCTGTCTCAGACCTGGCTAAAGAGATCATGAAGAGGGCTCCCCTTGCTCTGGCTGCCTCACAGAAGCTGGGGCACTTGAAGCTGTCTCAGCAGTGGGTGACAAGGCAGTGCCCCTGCCACGGCTCTTAGAAAAGCTGATGGAGAGGTGGGCTGGCAGACTCAGGCACACCGAGGGGCAGCAGGCCAGCAGCACGGAGCTGCGGAGGCTGCAGACAAGCTGCTGGTGCAGGGTGCTGTGGTGGCATCAGCTGACCCCACTCGACTCCTGCCCACGGCCGGGACGGGCGCAGTGACCCCACAACGTCCCGAGCTGCTCCAGCCCGGCACGTCCCGGCCCCGCCG